>JAHKKF010527174.1:27511-58779 GCA_019740295.1 Labeo calbasu
TCTGAACAGTAGGATATTACACACCGACTGTGTTCAGAATGGAATACTAGCATACTGTGGAGAGCTTACATTTTGTTGAAAATAGGATTTAAAACTATGTATTATATAATGCTAAACATTTCAATATGCTACACTGTAAGTGGCATCTTGTAAGATCACAAGATTTCACATTTAATTATTTTTATTTTTGTTATTGCAGAAATTTTGGGGTAATAAATCGTTCTTATTTTGCTTCTATAACCAAAATATGTGAAAAAAAAGTAATTTGTTGCAGTTAAATAAAAAAGTCAAAACAGAAATGTAAAAAATTGATAAAAAATAATATACATACTGTACACATTATACATATTGCTGAATTTGTATGCTAATATGCCATTCTGAACATTATATTTTTGGTATTTCCCATGAAACCTTTGTGATGGGGAAGCCATGATCATACATGCTCAAGAGCTGCCGGGGCTGCTGGGATTAGACAGGTTGGCACGGTAACCCACTTTATGGCGTGTGAGTAATGAGAGCGGCTGCAAATTACAGCACGAGAGAGATCGGTTCTTTCCCAGAAGCACTCTGGGTATATGAGACCCTGACCTTTGACCCTGCTGTTGCAGACATGGGTGCCCGCAGGATTTATTGACTGCACTCTGTAATGCATTGCCCACTTTATTTGTCATAGGCAGCTAAGCATAAAGACATTCAAAATAGATGACTAACCTGTAGGACATTAGACGTGTAATCCGATTCCCTGTGAATCGCACGAAAAAGGAACAACATGTCTGGATAATTTCTCACCCTAAAAGAAAGAAATATGAAAGTATATTTTGTTTAAAGAAATGAAGACTGCTTTAGAAGAATTCATTTGTGACCCTGGACCACAAAACCAGTCTTAAGTAGCACGGGGTAGTAATAGTCAACAATACATTGTATGGGTTAAAAATGATAGATTTTTCTTTTATGCCAAAGATCATTAGAATATTAAGTAAATATTATGTTCCATGAACATATTTTGTACATTTCCTACCGTAAATATATCAAAACTTAATTTCTGATAAGTGATATGCATCGCTAAGAACTTCATTTGAACAACTTTCAAGGTGATTTTCTCAATATTACGATTTTTTTTTTTTTTTTTTTGCACCCTTCTAGTTGCAAAATAGTCAAATATTGTCCTATTTTAACAAATTCTTAAGCTTTCAGATGATATATAAAACTCAGTTTTAAAAAAATGACCCTTATGACTGGTTTTGTGGTCCAGGGTCACATTTGTTTTACTTTACAAAAATATTCTCCAGAATATATCCAGACATTTTTTGGATTCCTGTTAGATTTTAAGTTGGAAAAAACTGTAATATAAACGATGTTTTTAATTAAATAAAATTATATTAACACAAATTAAATATGAATAAGCATAAATTAAAGGAGAAGTCCACTTCCAGAACAAAAATTTACAGATAATTTACTCGCCCCCTTGTCATCCAAGATGTTCATGTCTTTCTTCAGTCGATAAGAAATTATGTTTCTTGAGGAAAACATATTAGGAATTATCTTCATATAATGGATTTCAATGGTGCCCCCAAGTCCCAAAATGCAGTTTAAAGGCAGCTTTAAATGGCTCTAAATGATCCCAGCTGTTGAAGAAAGGTCTTGTCTAGCAAAAAGATTGGTTTATCTTTTGAAGCTGCATTTGAACGGCATTTAAACTGCATTTTGGAAGTTCAAATTTGGGGGCACCATTGAAATCCATCATATGGAGATAATTCCTGAAATGTTTTCCTCAATAAACATAATTTCTTATCGACTGAGGAAGAAAGATATGAACATCTTAGATGACAAGGGGGTGAGTAAGTTATCTGTAATTTTTTTTTCTGGAAGTGGACTCTCCTTTAAAGGTGACGTATCATGAAACGTATTATGCATGTACCAACCCAGAAAATGTGAAAAAAAACAACCCAGTACATTTTTTAGGTAAGCCTTTCTCTGCAAGCTTGTGAAAACACAGGCCGTTCAGTTTTCATTCCCCCTGTGATGTAGGAAGGGGATTTTACTATAATATTACGGCCCCTTAATCTGCACATTTCCACCCACGGTGCCATTATTTTGTTTTCAAAAGCGACAAACAGATCTAATATAAACATGAGATTTCTTTTCCAGCTGTTTACCTTCAGACATAACCGACTGTTATTGTAACTCCTGTGTGTTTTTAACATAAAATTATGTGTATTTGACAGTTTAAGTGCAATAAGACCAGAAAGAGAATTTAGTTTAGTACTCACATGCCGTTTGACAGACGCTTTCTGTGCACGTGCTTTGGATGTGTGCGCTCAGAAAAATTAGAAGTTTAAACTAATATGGTTTAAAACGTATGATTTCAGTGTGATAGACATGATAATCAAAACCAAACAGGTGTTTTTAGCAGAGTATTTGAGTTATGAGCTGTAAAGGCACAGCCCTATACTGGAAAAGGGGGCGGGGAGTAGCAGCTAATTTGCATTTAAAGATACATGCATGAAAACAGAGTGCTTCTGCTTCCACTCAAAGTAGGCATTTTCAAAATGATATAATAAATGATCTGTGGGGTGATTCTGGGAACACCTGAGATTTATATTACATCTTGTAAAAAGAAGCACAATAGGTGTCCCTTAAAAGCTGCAAAACTATTATTCACTTCACAGTAATGAGAATTAGTCATTTACTGTGTTTTTACGGAATCATGGTATTGAGAATTTGTAATGAAAATAAGGTTGCCGTGCAGAAAATCCCTATATATATATTATACTACCCTAAAACAGGTTTCATCTTCTCAAAATTTCACCCACACCCATACTGTTCTTCCAAGTCACTGAAGTAAGTTAAATAGGGATATCAAATTGTGAAATCCCCTTTCCCTGGGTGTTTCCTTGTCAAACAGTAACACGCAAGGGAACGCTGGACCACAGGGCCTTGAAATTGCTTTTATGAAATCCTTCTCTCTTTCCGAGTCAACAGATGCTTTGATTATAGGACATCCCCCATTCTCTCTCTCTCTCTGTTTTCCCTTTCCTTCTTTGCTGTCCCATTTATCCTTGAGTGTAAGATGAGGAATAACATGTCTGTAATTGAGCAAACTCATTAAAACATTGTCATCAGTTTTCTCCCTGTCTCAGACTGCATTGTGCTAATGTGTTTATAATGAGAGAAAGTCCTGCGTTATTGCCAAACAGAGGGTGTACGGTTAGGTGCACCTCAACGATTGATGAAACATTGCTACATCCAAAGCTGCTTCTGTATCATCACCTTATGTGGCATCCAACTCTTCAGGCAGCTTTGCTGAGTCTTTTTAAAAGCCGCTTACTGTTGAGAAACAAAGAACAGAAAGATAATCAGTAGATGAATAAAATGCTGTATGGTCTTGACTGTAACGACTTTGTTCTCTAACTAACCCTCGCTCAAGAAGCAGGGGGTTTCATAGTCTTGTTCTGTGCACACAAAGATAAGAAATACAGAATCCAGATCAATGGGCTTGCTTTATTTTTGGCAAGGGAATGTCTAAATCCTCCCAAGATTTCACAGCCCTTCATTTCTGTTATTTGAGACTGCAAGATTCTTCTGATGTGTCACCTTTCAATGCTACTGTTCATCAAATAGACCTTGAGAGAAAATGCATTCATGCAGTTAATACAATACAATGCAACATTATACTGTATGGGAAAACAAGAAGCCGTAGGTAAGAATGTGCCGTTGTGAACAAATTTTGCTCCTCAGCTATTTGTGACTATATTTCAGGACTGTGCATTTCAGCATTCAGTAGCTATGTTCAAAAATAGACTACATTTTCTCTGTCTCTCCCCCACTGTGCCATTGACCGGCATCGTGCGCTGTAAACCACGCGTTCAGGCTGTTTAACATACGCAGCAAAGTCTTTCAGTCAAATGTAGCACAAGAGTAATGGAAGGGGTCTCCATGGCAACCACTTCCTCCCGTTTTCAATTCAGCAAGCAATAAATCCATTGAGGGTGTGTGGGTTCTCCAAAAAAAAAAAAAAAAAATTGAAGCACGCTTTTCTACTTGTTACATCTCAACCCCTTCGTCTTTCATAAGCGGATTCCACTAAAGACGCAACATCTACGAAAGCAAGTCTGTAGATTTCTACTGAACAAAACAGAAAAATCAAGCAATATGATCTGCTGTTTTGAGCTCATCAGCCTTTAAACAAATGCATCTTTTTGAGGAAGATAAAAGAAGATTTCTTAAAGGTAGGAAACCCTCCTACAGATGCAATTTAGAGGTTCAGAAACATTTGGTTGAATACAATCAATCACAGTATTTGTGATGTTTTCATCACTACTTTTGTATCGTACGCCTGGAAAAGATGAATTTACGTCTCTTTCTCTGTGTACTAGCATTATAATCAGTCTTTCTAGACTGATTTATTAGATGTCTCGAGTTAATCCTGTCGTATGTAAATTGCATGGCAGTTTCTGTCCTCTGCGGCGAATCCCGTGGATTTAGTGTTGAACGTGAAGGATGTTGTGTATTTCTGTGTCAGATGATAATGAATGGAAGGAAAAATCACAGTCGGAGGAGGGGAGCGTCGTCTCTCTCTGGAGGGGCGGAGAATTCGGAGCTGTTCATGCTGCAGGAATGGCAGCTCATGCTCTGTCTTTATCTGTTTAAATGCGTTGAATGTTTTTTCAGCCTTCTGGTTTGATCCAGGGATGATTTTGAGGGATTATTTTATGTATTTGTATGCACAAAAACTTCATTGCCTCTCCTAAGTCTCTTTTAACCTATTTTCTCTTAAATGTGGGGCAGTAGCACACCTTTCTTCTGATCGGTGTTGACAGAGGCAGATTTTCAGCATGCGCATGCTTTTAACATATGCAGATGGAGGACTAATTGCTGTTTTCCTGCAAATCACATGTTGTTTGACAAACAAATGCATTTGTGGAAGCTTTTAATTTTGTTGAGATTAATAGATTAGACAAAGCTTATTATTTATTGCATTCTGGTATTGCAGAACACAATGTCTGTCTGAATTTTTCATACACATTCCCAACACTATCTTGGTATAAGAATAGTGTGGAGCAGAGCTGAAAATAACTGTCCTATGAATTGATATTGTTCTGGCAACCTGCATTATTCTAATAAAAATTAAAGAAATAGTTCACTGAAAAATCAATTACTCACCTTCATGTCTTTCCAAACCTGTATGACATTTTTCTACCACGTATAAAGCTGTACGTGTTCACACTGTCAGGGGTCATACAACAGATTTGTAAGGGAAAAACAAACAAACAAACAGATGTTAGATGTTAGAAATGTATCATCTTTTCTTTCATCACATTTTTCAAACATCATTGGTATTTACCTCCAATCAAGGCATTTAAAAAAAAAAAAAAACATCCATGCAGTTGCTAGGACTTTTCTTGATTTTAGTCAAGTTTTCATTTTACGAAACAATTTTAGTTCTTAAGTTTCTAGAATCGATTAGGCTAGCTTGTTTTCAGCTGATTAACGGAACATTGTAGCGCATCTCCCATCCAATAAATCGCTAAATCACAATAAGCTTTGTGCTTTATTTTTGATACATAGGTATGTTAAAAGATGGAATCCGTATCCTGTCTCATGAAATCACTTAATCAGTGTTTCAATCGCAGAAAGACGTCAATATAACAGATTGTAAATATCATGTAACGTCACATTTACCTAAGTCAAAACATAATTGGTTTGTTAGTCAGAAAAGAGAAGAGCATGTCGCTAAATATATGCACCAAATAACATATTCTTGATCATTTTTATTGTTCTTCAGTGTATGTTTGAATAAACCTATAACAGTCATCATTTAAATGTTTATATTTCAAAAAATGAATTAGAGTAGAAATATAATCATGTAATTGTAAATTTATTATTAGAAAAATTTCTTTGAGTAATTTATGCATTTGTATATGAATCAGTTAATTTACAGTATTAGTTGAGAGATTTCTTTTCCTTGAGAAAATTTGGCATATGCTGTACCTGATATACAGTATATCCAAAATAATAGATACCGAATTGAATCCAATCTTAAATCAAATCGAATCACAGACTTGTGAATCAGAGTCAAATCAAATCATGAAATTTGTGTCAAAACCCAGCCTAATATGTGACCCATGACCACAAAACCAGTCATAAGGGTAATTTTTTAAAGTTTTTGAAAGTTAAATTGAGATTTATGCATTATCTGAAAACTGAATAAATAAGCTTTCCATTGATGTATGGTCTGTTAGGATAGGACAATATTTGGCCATGACATAATTATGTAAATTATTTGATTATTTGGGTGCAAAACATAAAAAAAAATTGAGAAAATCGCCTTTAAAGTTGTCCAAATGAAGTTCTTAGCAATGCATATTACTAATAAAAAACTAAGTTTTGATATATTTACGGTGGGAAATTTACAAAATATGTTCATGGAACATGATCTTTACTTAATATACTAATGATTTTTGGCATAAAAGAAAAATCTGTATTTTTTTAACTCATAAAATGTATTTTTGCCTATTGCTACAAATATACCTGAGCTACTTAAGAATGGTCTTTGTGGTCCAGGGTCACATATTGTTTTTAGGTCTTGTAACCAGTTGCAACAAACAAAATGTGAACATGTGCATATTATGTGTTTTGTTTTCTCATATCTTCTTTTTATAATCACCAGCCACTGGAGTGTGTCTACGCAGTCTTAGTTCTTATTGAGCAAGCACTCTGTGATTAATTTTTATTTTTTTTGTATGATGCTAAACTGTATAACTGACCGATTTCCTACCTAGTTTAATCTTTCCTATTACTCCACAGTCTCTTTTTTGTTATATAACAAAATAATTTACGCTCAAATCAATATTTCATGTCCACTTATTTGTTTAGTAAGTAGCTGTGTAATAAGTGGCATAATGTACAGTGAGCCGGTCATTAACCTCCAAACAACCCTCATCAGAGAGATACAGGATCAACTTCTTGTGGTTTATTTTACGATAATGACCTTACTCCTTGAAAAGAGTGGTAAGTCTTGTATACATAAAGGCTCTCTTGTGTTCTTTTGCAGCTGACATCATCTCTACTGTGGAGTTTAACTCTACTGGAGAGCTCTTGGCCACGGGAGACAAGGGAGGAAGAGTTGTGGTTTTTCAAAGGGAGCAAGAGGTAAGACAAAACCATCAAATCTTTCATATGCATTCATTTCTGTAAACAAGAGCGCCACACAGCATGACAGCAGGTCAATAAATTCACTGCTTTTCTTACTGCAAAAACCATAAAGCCACACCCTGTAACACAACTTCCTGTGGCCTTTAACAGGGTTTCAATAGAAACACAATGTCAACACAGGTGAGGACTCTATAAACCTCAGGTGCACATGCTCAGACGTGAAGCTTTTTAATGTGTTTGTTCATTACACAGTGAACAGCGAGCGCAGTTTTGGAGAAGCTTAGATGTTAGCTACACTGTAAGCTTGTAACAGTATTGAACTAACTACAACGAACTTAAAGGCATAGTTTAACAAAAATAGACATTTACTCACTCTCATGTCACTCCAAACCTGCATGACTTTCTTTCTTCTGTGGAACATAAAAAAGATATTTTGAGAAATGTTTTAGTGTTTTGTTTTGTTTTGTTTTTTTTTACCAAAACTGTATAATCAGAGCTGGATAAAATACTTACAAATTGTAATACGTTACTGGTTCCAAATTACATTACAAAAACTGTGGTTAGTAATGTAATCCATTATATACGCATTTTAGGTAACGTAATCAGACTACTTTTAGATTACTTTTGACCTAACTGGTTTTTTGTACCATATTGACATAAAAATACAAAGAGTAAGCAAATATGTTGCATTGGCTGTTATAAACAACATGAAGTGCATTAAATGTCAAGGTTTATGAGTTTAATAGAAAGCTAATTATCAGTTAATTCATAAAAATGTTAAATTAAAATAAATAATTTTGAAATCAAAAAAGACAAACTTACTAAAAAAATATATATATATTTTATTTGTTTACCATGTCATGCCACCATTAACCAATGCCAGAGGACCAATGAACAAGCAAATGCAATACTTAATTATTAAATATTTATTTTAAATCTCAGGGGTACTTCAAATAAATATATTAGGTAAAAGAGGATCAGATGAAAAAAAAAGTTAGTGAATTTGTGCATTTTAATGTGTTTGAAAGACAAAAGCCTTCCAAAGACATAGAAATACATGGTTATATAACCTACAGAGCGATAATTAAAAAAAAAAAAAAGTTATGTGTTCATCAGTAGTTGATGCAGTGTTTAAAAACTTCTTAAATCTGAAATGATTTTTGTAAATCAGTGGTCAAATGCTGTGTCGCCACCTGAATAATGACTGATCTTTGTGTGAATGTCCACAAAACTGGATGACTTTCTAAGTGTAAATAAGCAGCAGGCTATATTAGAAAGGAAAATTAAAAAGATGAAAAAGAGGAATTAGGGAGAATCAATAATTTATGAATAATTTATTTCTAAATAATATGGAATCACATAAACAAAAAAAAACCCTGTAGTCTTATTACAAGTATTTTGAAATGTAATTTATTCTAATTACAAGTACTTATTTTTGGAATCTGATTACATGTAATCAGTTACTACTGAATTCTGTGTATAATTATCCAATATTTAATAAGTGTTGTATTTATTATTTGTTTTTTTTATAAATTAACCTCAGTTAGGGTTATAGCATCTTAAAGGATTACTCCACTTCGGCCACAAAGAAATGAAGTTTTTGGAGGAAAACATTCCAGGATTTTTCTTGATATACTGTAGTGGACTTCAGTTGTGCTTAACGGATTGAAGGTTAAAAATGTGATTCAATGCAGCTTCAAAGGGCTTTAAGCGATCCCAGCCAAGGAATAAGGGTCTTATGCACTTTTATGCACTTTTTAACCTCAAATGCTCGTCTTGTTTAACTCTGCGATGCGCATGTGTACTCTGTGCACTCCTTCAAAATGTAGGACGATTTTGAAGTTGGAGGAAAATATTAGATGAAAGTTTTTCAACCTACCCGAACTGTACTGAACTGGAGTACACAGAGTACACATGTGCATTGCAGAGCTAGACAAGATGAGCATTTGTGGTTAAAAAGTATATAAATATAATTTTTTTTTTTTAAGAAAATGATTGTTTTGCTAGATAAGACCCTTCTTCCTCGGCTGGGATCGTTTAGAGCCCTCTGAAGCTGCACTGAAACAGCATGTTAACCTTTAATCCATTGGGCACCATTGAAGTCCACTATATGGAGAAAAATCCTGAAATGTTTTCCTCAAAATCTTAATTTCTTTGCAAATGAAGAAAGAAAGACATGAACATCTTGGATGACTTTGGGGTGACTAAATTACCAGGAAATTTTTATTCTCTAAGTGGACTAATCCTTTAAACAGCAAATTTGAACAGAAAATGTTACACTAAATATTCATATATTTAAAAGGCCTAAAATGACATTTGGAGTCTCAAATCACTGAATCCTTTTTTAGAATCTGTTCAGTTACATAAACAGGAACCAGATTCACTGAAATAAACTGAAATAGACTTTCCAACATACCATATGAGAGAGAGCCATTTAGTAACGCTGTGAGCAATACAGTGTATTGGTGCTTGGTCACGCTACACTGCTCCTCATTAGAAAAAGAAGCTTGTAATTGGAAAACTGTCAGTTTTAAAGTACTGTAACATTACACATACGCCACTTATCCATGATTTTTGTGTTAAATTCAGTTTATTCTACCTCTAGAATAGATGCTATGCTGTCAGCCAATACAGCCACATATGAATATGCTCTAAACGCTGCTACTTCACACACACAGGCTCTTACAGCCCCCTCTAGAGAGGGACTCCTCTGTTTACTTTAATTTAACTGCATGAGTGGCTTACACAATTATTGATTTTGATGGTTCTCAATGTGAAAACTTCCTTATTTCCATGCTGCCATTGATTGCGAATGCATTAATGTAATCGTCCAACTGTGACCAGGGAAACCTGCAATTAGCTGTTAACAGAATCAGCAGCACATTACGGGATATTCACACACAGAAAGCTCTGCGGATTTCCATTGATCTCAATGCTCATTATTTATGCTCAAGTTCTACACATCCTCTATCACTTGGATGTTCATTTATTATATTTTTTGGCTAATCTGATTATGCTTTCCATTACCAATAGGAAAGTGTTTTTTTTTTTCTCTCCCACATATAGTATCTATATACAAGCATAACAACATGCTAGGAATGAGCTACACAGCTCAACTTAGATGATGGCATTTCTTTTCTCTCACCCACAGAGCAAGAACCAGCCCCACAGACGTGGGGAGTATAATGTTTACAGCACGTTTCAGAGTCACGAGCCGGAGTTTGACTACCTGAAGAGTTTAGAGATTGAGGAGAAGATCAATAAGATACGCTGGCTGCCTCAGCAGAATGCTGCCTACTTCCTGCTCTCCACCAATGGTGAGTCTGTGTTTGAAATCTCAATGCAGTTGCAGGGAAAGTTCACTCATCTTCACGTTGCTCCAAATGTGTACGACTAACTTTCTTCTGTGGAACACAAAAGGAGATATTTTGGAAGTCAGTGAGGTCCAAGAAAAAATTAAACTTCATTAACAAATGCACTAGACCACAATCTAGGATCTCAGTCTTAATGTGAGCTATTATTTATGTGATATCTGCTGTCGTTTTAACAAAAGATTGGAACAGTAGGGAACAGTCGAGTCTTCCAATGACATCATACATCTCCCCACGTTCAGATGGTATGGCTACGGTTTACATTCTCTGTTGGTGCTGGATCTTTTCCAGCCGTGTGCCAGATTGTGTCCCACAGACTGCAAAATTTCCCACTGCCCACCTTCTTATTTTCTTTCTCTTTTTATCATGCTTTGCCTGCTTCCAAATGGTATACTGAAGGTGCTCTGTGTGTAATGGTCTATTTTCAGACAAAACTGTGAAACTGTGGAAGATCAGTGAGAGGGATAAGAGACCGGAGGGATATAACCTGAAAGATGAAGATGGAAGAATCAGAGACCCGGCCACCATCACCTCATTACGGGTTAGTATGCATGTCTAATCACCACCTGCAAATACACAATAAAGACAATTAAAATGTTTAATATGGATACTCAATATTTATTAGATCTATTCATCAGATATGTCAGAATGATTCTGACAATAAAAAAGAAAGAAATTATATTTTGCATAAAGAAAATGAGCATTAATAATTTGTGCTTTGTGACATTTTTTTTATAACAATTAATCACCATAATTTTCATTATCATTAAATTCTCATTAGGGTAGTATAATGTTTTTATTTAAATCAGCAGGGGCAAGGCAATATGGCAAAAAATTTAAATCTAAATTTTTTCAGAACGTTTGAACGACTCTTGATTTTTTATGATTTTTAACTAGTAAACTTGAAAATGTAACTACAAAAGTAACTTTTTCTTTATTAACTCTCTAGTTAAAGAAAACTCCTTCACACATGAAGTTGTCAACATGATGTAAATGTTAAACAAATCGCTTAAATATCTGCAAATATCTTTGCAGAAAAGATGCATGAACTACAACTAATCTTGTACAAACGTCTTATACATATTATATGTTCAGAAATAATACGAGGAAAATGCTTTAAAAAAATTCAAAAGTCAAGGTAAATCACATTCAAAATGACTGAAGGTATAACACCAGTAGACTGTTATTAACTATAAATGTTCTGTAAAAACAATGAACAGCAGCTTTCAGCCTGTTATCATGATGCAAACATGAAATATTAGACATACAGTAATAGTTCTTCAAAGGGTTTTTTATTCAACTGTGCGGCTTTTCCATTGTTTTTTCTGTGTAAACGCAGACACGTCTGACTGTTGCACTCGCCTCTCTTGCAGCGTCTAATGCATGAAACGGCATTATAAAAATGTGACGCTCAAGTTAAAAAAAGTTCACTCCCATCTTCTTGCATGCTTTTCCTATTCCACTGCCCATGTTGTGTCTTTGTCAACACAAAAGTGCAGTCTGTGAACGGTAGAACGCAGACATGCAGTTGGATCATTCTTTTCTCTTTACTGTTATCACTGGAATATTGTCAAAGTATCCAATTCTAACTTTTGGTAATATTTCTATTCAAAATCGCGATTCCTCGATTTCTAAAAAATAAAATCATGGTAAAACATTACATTTGAATTAATCGATAAAATCAGAAAAATTCCCCAGCCCTAAATGAGAATAAATGAAACTTTGATAAATAAAATTAATTTATAAATACGTTACCATTCAACTAATATTTTTATTTATTCATTTATTTTGCATTACAATAATAAGAATGGCTTTTTTATTGCAGTAATGAGAAAAAGTAAATTAATGAGAATGTCCTTAATTGTCTTGAAAATGCTCACAATACAGGAAATATGAATACTCATTAATTTTCTTTAAGCATAAGGTTTACCTAACAGTAATGCATACTGAACTCTGAGAATCTGGTTTTTGGAGAAGCTGAAATGGCAGACAGTTGAAAAGTTAGACTTCATCCTCCACTGAAGTACATTTATTTCAGTCTTGTACCTGGAAGTCAGAGGTTTATTATAAATCCGCTGGTGCGTGTTCTCATTAACGCTTTGAGAAGTAGCTGCTGTTCGGCCTCACATTCTCACATGAAAATCTCATTCTCTGTGTTCAGCACCAACGCTGACAAATGATGAGCTGTCAGCGACCAAAAGGCATTCATTCATAATCAAACAGCAAGGACAAAGACAGACGATAATGTGCAGTGAAGGGGCTCGCAATCATTCCTCCCTCTGCTCTCCTTCTCACTCGTTCTCCACTCACCCCTTCAAATTGAATACAGATACAAAGAGGGCGCGACTCCGAGTACCCATTAATGTTTGGTGCGGTGTCTGTTTTCTGCTCCACGGCCTAATGGATTAAAGCACTCCACTCCTCCACCATTGTCTGTCCGGGCAGAAGATTAGCCTGACACCGGGGTGATGGCACGGAGCGGGCGGCAATCCCATTTGGACCGTGAAATGTATGTGCGGTGGAGATGCGGAGACAGGTTTATCGGGGAGCTCCGGTAGTGAAGGAGGAGGGGCGGGATGAGACACACGTCATGTGTTTTGGCAGTCTCTAGTGCCAGCGCTGTGATCTTACTCTTGTCTCAGTATGCAATTTTACCCCTAAGGTTTGCAATGGTCTACTTTCTGCAGTCCGTGAGCTGACGTGATACAAGATGTGACCGGCGTGCCATTTAAAGCCAGCGGATACCTGACCTTTTATAACAATACAGCAGATCAAAATGGATTCTTGTGATATTTAACCTACTAATGCTGGGTGTGCCATAAAAACTGAAAGCAAGGTGTTGGCCAATCCCCCATCCCCCTGCCCGTCTCAGTGGTAGATAATAAATGCGTTTTCTTATCTATTGCATGGTTTTTCGTTCCCTCCTTTCCTCCTGCGTGATCTGTTTGCTCTTTGAACTAATGTGGTACCGCTGAGTTTGGCACAGGAGGTTATTTTCCCTCAAGAGGCGTTAGAAACAGAGGGACCTCTTTAGATTCCACAGTTTTTTTATATGTAAAAAAAGATTCCTGTAGCCAGACATCAAAAAATAAAGGCTCTATGGAATTACAGTGAAAACTCCCTTTTGGAATCTTTATTTTTTAAGAGTGTATCAGCATAAAGTTTCCAATTTATTTAATTGCTAACAAATAACTGACAGTTAATGCTGTTTTATAGCAATGGCTTTCAATCAGGGGGCTGGGGACCACTTTAAGGTGTGACACAAGATGACATTTATTAGGGGTTCTAGTGTGTAGCGCTGAAACCCTATTGTAATTGTTAGAATGGACAAGGATCAGAATTCTCCACCTAAAAGTGGTCGGGCAGACCTGGAGGGATGGTAGTACTAACATCGTATACAACAACATAGGCTCATTGGAAATACGTGGCTCTATATACATTTCTGTGAAACTGAAAAAAAGTAACTATATGTAAAAACCACTGCCGTTTCCAGCTGAAATGAACACTTTAATTCGTTTTCACACAAAGTATGATTTACAGGTACAGAGTTTTGATTAATAAAGCCTAATTTTCACACAATAACATGCAGAACATTATGTTATGACTTCAAAACAATTGTAACATTCTGATTACGGATTTTCGCGATTTGAAAACATACTTTTGAACGTTGTCGTCACATATACAGCTTCATATGCATGTGTTTTCTAATTCAGTACATTTGCTTGGTAGCTCACGCGATACAGCGTTGCACTTGAGTGAGGAGCTCCGGTACAAACCCTGTGAAACTACAGTTTGACAAAACAACTCAAATAGCATGGCTGCATCAACAAATGCGTTTTTATATCACTTTTGCATTTGTTAACACTCTCGGGTAGGTTTAGGGTTGGGTGTAGGAAATATTTCCAACATAGAGCAATACCCTTTTGCGACACTCCCTGGATATTTGAATTCTGAACATCCGCAATACGTACGTAGAGGTCAGTTAAGAATTTTGAAAGAAATCAACCACTAGGTAGTGCTAACGAGTTTTACGCCTTTGTAATCACCTGGTGTTTCGCACAATATTCATATCATTTTAAGGATTTCCTCACGCTGAGCAACTTTGCCTCAAGAACCACTGCTGTCAGTCAAATTGCACAAAATATTCTCAATTATGCACAAAAAGATAAAAAATTAAAAAACTACTTTTGCAAACTAGTTCTAGGTTTTTTGCTTAACCTCAGTATAAGCACTGCAGCATGATTCTCTGGTCAAAAATTATCAAAAAATGTTGATCTTTACCGTTTGGGTAGCTTTAACAGAGTCGTTTAAAAAAGAGGGGTTGGGCAAATATACCCAAAAGCCTATACATTTTTAACGAAAACTCAAAACTTCACGAATCTAGGTGAGCACATGTGACAAATGATTCTAACCAAACATGCAAAGTCGTATGCAAATCCCACCACAGGTGGCACTATTACAGTCATAAGTGTAGTTACAGGCTTGCAAAATAAGACGCAGTTTCTTTTTTCTTATGTGCTGACATGCCTTATAGCCCTCAAACCGCGATAATCACTGCTTGCAGCTATATTTTCAATTCTTATGATATTAAAACTATCTAATGTAATTAAATTGCTCAAAACTCATATAACCAAGACAATAAGTCATATTTCTTTTTTCACTAACAATAACTATTGAAGTACATACAGTTCTTAAAACCTCTGGAATATACGAAGTGTTGTTACTTGGAATAATTGTTTTGCTCATTGATTTACTTGACATCAGGTGCCTCATCTGTTGATGACAACATGGCAGATCCATGACTAGGTCTTCCTAAAGTACATATATTGTACCCTTATGAAAATATCAGATGCTTATGAAAGCATCAGATGGTCAGTGAATAAACTGTGGGTGGTCCATGGGTGTGCCATCTTATGCTGAGACTAATAAAAGGATGAGATATAAATCTGTCAGCATGATAAACAAACAGCACATGAAATGCTAATGTGTGCACTTGGGCGTGCACAACTAAACCAAAACAACCTGATATACATATTCCTCTTTAAAAGCTCACTGCAGTCATCCTCTGCATCTGAAAGCAGCTAAAACACTACAATAGTGGTTTAAAAGCCTAAAAGGGTAATTTCAGAGCTAAGGACTGATTTAAATTCCTCTCACATAAGGCAGAGGTGCTTCTGTGATGTGGTAATGAGTGACTCTCTTTTAGGAACGACATGCGCTGCCTCTAAACATCAGCGTCAGTTAAACAGGCCGCATCTGCATACTGCAATTAGGACCTGCGGGTGGGGCATTGGTGCTGTTCTGGGCATCAGCTCACAGCAGGACATGTAGTTCAGTGGACTTTTATAAAATGTGTCCCGCTGGATGGTCCCAGCCCACAAAATGCCAAATGCATGTTGAGCGCCATCATAATGGTCATTAGCCCCAATTAGATGTGAGGTGCCAAATATAGAACTCTAAAAAAAGGTTAATCGTGCATTTTTAATCAGTTCTACAAATTATTAAAGACCCCATGATATGGTTTGAGGAGCTTGGTTTTCTTCCCTGTGTTAATTAATGTATACACTCAATAGCCTTTAGTTTGTATTACAGCCCTTGACGGCTTGAACTACGGACAAAAGTGATGACACTTTTAAAATGAATGGAAAAATAGATAAATAAATAAATAAATAAATAAACAAATAAATAAAAAAGCAAAAATGTCTCCCTACTCTGACCTGCTGCTTAATTCAGCATTCTTTAAATAGGGTTGTGGTTTATTTTGTCCCAGTTCTTGCTGATGAATGACAAGAGGGTCCCTAGTGATGATGTGACCAACAATCTTTGAATAAAGGATGACTATGTTTTGGCTGTTGTAACTGTTACAGCAGATTCTAACCTTTTTTCCTCTCTTCTTCTCTCAGGTACCAGTACTGCGGCCCATGGACCTCATGGTTGAGGCCACACCTCGAAGAGTGTTTTCCAATGCGCACACATACCACATCAACTCCATCTCTGTCAACAGCGATTATGAGACCTTTATGTCCACTGATGACTTGAGGATCAACCTTTGGAACCTGGAGATCACAAACAGAAGCTTCAGTATCCTTTAAATTTGACAAAAAATTGTTTTCGTAAAAGAAAGTTTACCTTCAGTACTGGGCCCAGCACAATTGACCCTTCACAGGGAGTTTGATTGACAGGTGATTTGACCAATCATAACACCGAATCTGACATTTTTGTCTGACAAACAAACCAGACAGGAGAGTAGATTAACGTCGGTGGACTTGAACTTGAAAAATGGTGTTTTGAGTATTTTCGTGGTTGAACTAAGATACCTTCTGATGTTCATTCTTGTTTATTTCTTGCTATAACTAGTAAAGAGGAAGAGATGATTGTTTAACATGCCACTTGAACTAAGACGCTACAGCGATCTGTCAAGATGTATAAAAGAGCCACAAAACTGTATTTACTGTTTGCATTTCTTAAGAAATGACAAAATTTGAAAGCTGAGACTTTGTTTCATACCCAAGTAACCTGTTCTGTCTTGTCTGTCGGCACATTGACAGACTCTGTCAAAATTCTCTTTGGTCCGCTATGTGCTTTTCACTGTGTGAGAACATGATGTGTGCCGTGAGAGCGGATGGCTTGACGGACATAGAAACAGTAATGAATGGGGGCGGGACTTTGTGAAGGGTAAATTGATTTAGTTTTAATTGTAAACGGGTCTTTTCCCTATTAATTGTGCTACAATTACCTACAAGTTGGTGAGTTTTCCTGAGCTGCTTTTTCAGACATTGTAGACATTAAACCAGCGAACATGGAGGAGCTGACGGAGGTGATAACAGCAGCAGAGTTTCACCCTCACCAGTGCAACACCTTCGTCTACAGTAGCAGTAAAGGCTCCATACGACTGTGTGACATGAGGGCATCAGCGCTTTGTGACAACCACTCAAAATGTAAGTCAATGCAACCCTAGAAGACAAAAGGACAAAATGAGACAAAAAAATAGTTTTAAGTCAGTTACTTCTATCTTTTGCTGTAGCGTGTCAGTAGAAATATCAGTTTACATTTCCAAACATTCATTTTGCCATTAATTGTAATAATCCAGTGAGATTTTTGTTTGCACAAGGAGTCTGACAACAACAGTGCTCCATACAGAGATCTGATTTCATCATCATCCAGTCTGTTTGGAATGACATGAAGAAACACAACAAACTAAGCCTAAAGACGAAATCCAGCAGAACTGTGGCAATGTCTTTAAGATGCTTCAAGAAACCTACCTGCAAAGCTACCTGAAAAAGTGCACTTAGGGCAAAAGCTACTTTAAACGCAAAGGATGGTCACACCAAATGTTGATTTAATTTAGTTACTAGAAGTCAGTTGATAAATAAAATCTATTTATGACAGTATTTTTGACAGCATCCTCATTTTACAGCATTTTTACACAACTTTTAACAGTACTGTAGCTTTGCAGGTAGGTTTCTTGAAGCATCTTGGAGACGTTGCTCTTCTGGATTTAGTCTGTCCTTCCAGACAGACTGGATGATGATGAGATCAGATCTCTGTGTGGAGCACTGGCTATTGTCCTTGTGCAAACAAAAATCTCACTGGATATTACAATTTATGGCAAAACAAATTTTTTGAAATGTAAATTGATATTTCCTGCTGACACACTACAGCAAAAGATAGAAATAACTGACTAACCATTTTTTTGTTGTTGGTGAAAATACTAGTGACCTAAAACGTTTGCATAGTACTGTATAGCACAGCATTTCCTTTCCAAACTTTAATGTATTATTCATGTTTCTAGCACAAATAGTGCAGGATGAGTTATTATGCATCATCGTAGGGATTTGAACAAAGCCCCAATAGGTAATAGAGATGCTTGCATTAGCAAACACCAAAATACAGCTTCTTCAAAGTCGTTAACATATCGTAGACCTTTTTTAGTCCTTACTGCATTATTGTAACATTACAAATGCAAGGGCCAGTACAGCTACAGAAATACTATTGTCTCTAGAGAGCAAAGCCACTACATACGCCATGACAGGGATTAGCCTTTCTTCCACCTAGGGCGAGGGAGTTGGAGGTGAGGATTATGCTAATTTTTAATATGATTGTGTCTCCTTGAGCTTAACTGGCTAATTTCATTTGGGGATTGGACACAATGCAGACTGATGAACCTGTACTGGTGCTATAGTGGCATCCCTTTTGGCTGCACATGGCTGAATTGATAACCACAAATTGACACATTTCCAGTTTAGTGTGGGAGGCTTCCATGTGGATTTGATGATCAGATTGAATGCATTGACATTTAAGCTTGGCATAAAAATCAATGCTTAAGGGCAGATAGCTGTGCCTATAGTTTCACACCGCTGAAAGAATTTGGTCATTTCCTTCGCTTTATCGACGTGCTCACTGGTCCATGTGTTCACATCCTGTTGAATAGATATTTACATACCGCTGCTGAATTTTAAAAGGCCAGATTTGCTGGAGGGGGTACCAGCTGTGAGGGCTTCGGTTATAGCGGCCATGGTTTGTATCTCCAGCGCCACACTGACCTAAATTATACACACATCTGTCAAATTTTTCCTTGGTACATGATCTCACAGCAGGCGGATGTGCCAGTCTGCCTCAGGAAAGACCTCCTCAATGTCTTCTCTATTGCATAGTGTGTGCATCTGTGTTGCTCCTTCCATCCACACTAATAAATCTTCTAGGCATCCCAGAGAATATTCTTGAAAATCAATCTGCGGTGTCATGCGGGGGAGGCTAACCAAGCTCAGCAGGGCTCCGAGCAGCAGCGGAGTCTGGGCGGAGGGCCGTAGCCCCTCACATCACTCCCCAGAGGACTCATTAGCCCCCTCTGAATGACACCCAGCAAGACTGCAGGTGGACAGGCTTACAATGTGACAAGGCACGCTCATGACAAACACCTGCAGTCCACCAGTGCCCAAATATCCCTGCAAGCATTGATCTGTTTCCTCCCCCTCTGCCTGTGTTTTTTTTATCCGCTGTGTAGACGCCTGCAGACACATCACAGGATAATCCGCAACTGAGTCAACAAAACAGTGAGGGGATAATCGATAGTGGATGATAAATATCTGTTTCTATGCTCTGACAGGTGTATTATTTCCCTGGCGAGCCAGGCAGATTTATGACATGCTGGGAAGCAAACAGTGAAAGTGATTTAGGAAAACTTTCTTTGGAAAGTTGGTTTGTTTTAAGGCCAACATGAAATGGCACTCGCAATCCATTTTAAATGATTTTTCTTGTTTAAATTAAAAAGAAAAAAGAAAAAAAAAAGTCATTTCTGCTCATCAAGGCTTATTTGATTAAAAATACAGAAAAAAACAGTAATATTGTGAAATATTATAGCAATTTAAAATAGTGGTTTTCCAGTCTTCCAGTCCTTCACATGATCCTTCAAAAATCATTCTAATATGCTAATTTATTATCGGTGTTGGAAAAGGTTGTGCTGCTTAATATTTCTTTTGGAACCTGTGATACATGTCTTTCAGGATTCTTTGATGAACTAAAGAAAGAACAGCATTTATTTAAAATAGATATCTTTAGCAACAATATACACTACCATTCAAAGTTTGGGGTCTCAAGAGTTTTTCTTTTTTTGAAAGAAATGAATACTTAAATTGATAGTAAAGATTTCTATTTTGAATAAATGCTGCTCTTTGTAGCTTTTTATTCATCAAAGAATCCTGAAAAAATATCACAGGTTCCAAAAAATATTAAGCAGCACAACTGTTTCCATCACTGATAACAAATGATCCTATGTGACCTTGTCATATATGACCAGTCATAAGGGTAAACTTTTTGAAATTGAGATTTACACCTTATCTGAAAGTTATGAATATTTGGCCAAGGTACAACTATTTGAAAATCTGAGGGTGCAAAAAAGTCTAAATATTGAGAAAACCGCCATAAAAGTTGTCCAAATGAAGTTCTTAGCAATGCATATTACTAATCAAAATTAGGTTTTGATTTATTTACGGTAGTACATTTACAAAATGATCTTAAAGGGACATGATCTTTACTTAATATCCGAATGATTTTTGGCAAAGGAAAAATCAATAATTTTGACTTATACAATGTATTTTTGGCTATTGCTACAAATATACCCGTGCAACTGGTTTTGTGGTTCAGGGTCACATGTTAGAATGATTTCTGAAGGATCGTGTAACACTTTAGACTTGATTAATGGCTGATGAAAACTCAGTTTTGCATCACAGAAATAAATTATATTTTTAAGTGCATTAAAATAGAACACTGTTACTTTAAATTGCAATTATATTTTTTTATATTTTTGATCAAATAAATGGAACTTTGAAGAGCAGAAGAGACTATAAAAAACATTAAAAATCTTGACTGATCCCAAACTTTTGAACAGAAGTGCACTTCTAAGAAGACGGGGCATGTTTTATCCTCATTTTAACATTTCCAAATTTGATTTCTCATTCTCTTCTAGTTTTCGAGGAGCCGGAAGACCCAAGCAATCGCTCATTTTTCTCCGAAATCATCTCATCCATCTCTGATGTAAAGTTTAGCCACAGTGGGCGCTACCTGATGACACGTGACTACCTGACAGTGAAGGTCTGGGATCTCAATATGGAGAGCAAACCACTGGAAACCTATCAGGTATGACATTGAGTAATTTAATTGCGAACTATTTGGATTTAACAATGTATTGATGACAGAGCTGGGGTAGATTACTTACAAATTGTAATCCGTTAATGATTCCAAATTACATCCATTACATTACTCTTTTAAGGTAATATAATCAGACTACTTTTTGATTACTTTTAGATTGCTTTTGACCTAACCCATTTATTACATTGATTTAAATAGAATAATCTTGGCATTTTGTTTTTTAATATTATTATAGGCATAAAAATACAAAGAGTAAAAAAACCACCTACCTCCACTCATGGTTTGCTGATATCTTGGTTTCTCAAATAGTCACACTTTACTTCTTCAGCCTGCTAGGCCCAAATCAAGACATTTTCCACCAACAGTCTAGAAAAAAACGACAGGAAATGCTCATCAAATGACATAATGGAGTATTTAAAAGTCACACACTGTCTAAAAAGAGTGTTTACTAAATTGACAATCAAAATTGTCTTTGTTTCATCCGTCAGGTACACGATTACCTAAGAAGTAAGCTCTGCTCGCTGTATGAGAATGATTGCATCTTTGACAAATTTGAATGTGTTTGGAATGGATCAGACAGGTCAGTGTTTTACATATCTGTAATAAATACGTATTTCAATAAACATAGTGGTCCAGTTGTGAATGATAAATCAATGCAGTCTAATAATGAATATTGTTGTTTCACTTTGTTCCGTTTCCAGTGTGATCATGACTGGTTCTTACAACAACTTCTTCCGAATGTTCGACCGTAATACGAAGCGAGACGTGACACTGGAGGCCTCCCGGGAGAACAGCAAGCCTCGGGCGATCCTGAAACCGCGCAAGGTGTGTGTGGGCGGCAAGCGTCGCAAAGATGAAATCAGTGTGGACAGCTTGGACTTTAGCAAGAAAATTCTCCACACCGCCTGGCATCCTTCCGAGAACATCATCGCTGTGGCAGCCACCAATAACCTTTACATATTCCAGGATAAGGTCAACTAGCACAACTGTACCACCTCCACACGAACCTGAAAAGAAAGAGAAAGAGGAACAAAATGCTGCAGCTCAGCAGGATATTGCAAGGTGTCTTTTGTGATGAAAAACAGGAAGTTGCCTATGATGTAGGGAGAAGTGTGGACAGATAATGCTGGCCATGTGCAAGGATGCTGCCAGACTTTCAGCATCCTGCCCCGCACAATCATTCTTCCTCTATTAAGTATTTGAATTTCTTCTTCCGTAAACTTGTTTATTTATCATATTTATTCATTTCTCTCCTGGAAGGAAATGCCTGACTCTTTAAATCTGGACAAATGTGCATTTTCACTGCAACGATGTGAAAAAGACAGGCCTTCGCTGACATCCTGGCATCGGAAACAAAGGGGTGCCTTTACAAAAAAAAATATGGATTTTAATTCCCTTTGATATGCCCTCCAATTTCCTCTGAAATGTCTGACTGATCCGTAATAGACTAAGAATGTGATCTGCGCTGATTGTAGTGTCGAAACAAACAATCTGTGAACGGAATCACAGTCCCTTGCGACCTGATTATTCCTCTTGAAAGGAGCTCTGAAGTAAAAGTCAATCCCATTGGTTATGTTTTGTCATTTCATGTTGTCCACTTATTTTGATGTAACCATTAATAAGCTGTGGTGCCTTCTTTTCGTATGTGGGTACTTGGGCGGCAGACGGGGTGGAGGGCGGGTGGGTTTTCGGAAGGGTGGTATTTGGGTTGTGAAGTGTGAATGTTTTTACAAGAAATGTGAAAAATAGCTTTGTGTAAGAAGGGAAAAGAATTGCAGCGACATGGATTTTCAGTACACAGAATTGAAGTACTTGAATTTTGCATTATAGTCTCCTCCACTTTATCTCAGTATGCTCATAACTTTACAGTATACCCCGTTTTTTTTATCCTTCAGTGCCGTGCTGGGTGAAAAAAGTATTATTGCATGCAACATGTCATCTATAATGAGCCAATGAAGAAAATACCTGTACCATCGAATGAACCTGTAACAATCAGACGTCATCTTTTTCCATTGTTTCCGCTGCATTTGTCCGAGACTGTTAAAATGTCATCGTTCAGTTATGTCACTTTGGCCTGAGGATGACAGGAATACCGGTATCATGATGTAGCCTATACATGACGTGAAGGTTAAATGATATCAGGGAATTTTATTATGTACAAATGAACCAGTAATGTTCTCTTCTGAAGAAAAAAAAAAAACAACTTCAGATGTAAACTTCTTAATGAAACAAAGTTTTATAGCTCAGAATGTATCTACATGCAATTATTTGCCATGCAGTCTTTATGCTTAATGGAATCCGTTGAAAATAAAAAGAAAGGAAAAAAAGTTGAAATGCTCTCCTTTTCACTACACGTAAATTAAACAATGGCGCCCTCTTGTGACAGTTCAAGAGACAGACAGACATACTGTCTATTTTACACATTCATTCAAATTCAAATTAAAATGCATGTCATTTCCTCACCACATGATGTTCCAAATCCATTTGATTTTCCTACCTCTGCAGAGCACAAGAAGAGATATTTGGCGGAATATTAGGGACCGACAATTTCAATCACCATCCACTTCAACTGCAATAGCAGACTGCAAATTGAAGACAGAAAATACCAAATTAAAATAAAAGACAGAAGAGGACAGAAAAAAGTCTGAAGAAAATGAGTCCATACTAATTTATTATGATTTTACAGTTGGAACAGTAATTGTCGTAAATATGCCCTAAAACTCATTGCAATGAAATGCAAAATTTAAAATACAGGTAAAACACCTGATTGATAGATAGATAGATAGATAGATATATAGATAGATAGATAGATAGATAGATAGATAGATATCAAAAGTTTACATACACCTTGCAGAATGTGCAAAAATGTTGGAAACACAATGCTTAAAGAGCCGGAGGGTGAATTTGAAGATCAGGGTAAATTTAACTTATTTTGTCTTTTGGGAAACATGTAAGTATCCTCTTTAGCTTCTGAAGGGCAACACTAAATAAAAAAAATATATGATATTTAGGCAAAATAAGAATTCTGTTCAATGCATCGTTTTTCCTTCTGAAGCATCAGTGAGAGTTTAAACCTTCTGTTATAGTTGCACATGAGTCCCTCAGTTGTCCTCAGTGTGAAAAGATGGATCTCAAAATCATACAGTCACTGCTGGAAAGCATTCAGATACACAAAAATGCTGAAAAACCAAAGAATTTGTGGAACCTGAAGGATTTTTCTGAAGTACAGCAGGCAGTTTAACTGTTCAGGACAAACAAGTGGAAAAACACAGCTGTGGATCATTCAGTAAGAACATGTATGTAAACGTTTGAACAGGGCCATTTTTTTTTTTTTAATTCAACAATTATTTTCTTATGTGAAATATCTTATTCAGGTCAGTACTAAATAAAAAATTACATGCATTTTGTATGACCCCTCTTATTTTGATAAAATAACATTTTTGCAGATTCTGCATGTAAACTTGTATGTAATACATTGTTCTGCATGTATGTAAACTTTTGACCTTAACGATAGATAGATAGATAGATAGATAGATAGATAGATAGATAGATAGATAGATAGATAGATACAAACTAATACAGTACATTGTGCTCTGTTTTTAGGGTAGTGTAGCCTAGCAATTTGGTTGGTAAGACATTGAAAGAATACTGATAACTTTCGTTAATAAAAACATTACCAAATATGAATGATTATACATCCATTATATATTCGTTAATTTGTATACAAATAATTAAAAAAGCAATTATACTGTAGCTACTACAAGTGGTAACTAAATACAGGGATAGTATGTTAAAAGCACATTTTAGCTCATATTCATGGTGTCCCAAAACAGCATGTTTGAGCACACTTTGATGTTCTTACGATTATCTTAAGAAGTACTAAAGGAAAATTTTTAGTATACCATGCACAAGAGCACTTTAAGTACATTTTGGAAGTCCATTTGTTTTTCACCTGGGATAACCCGTGTTTTTCCTGCGGCAATGTTAAGTAATTTTTGGTTTTAGGTGTTTAGGGTGTTTTATATACTTCAATTCAAATGTACAATAAACTTACCATGAGGAAAAACTCCGTTCTCTCCTGTTTGGATAGGAATATACGACATAGGCTACAAATATGGTATACATTATAAAAACTGCAAAATAACTTATTTTAAAGTGTTACCATAACATTAAATATGTCATAACGTATAGGCTAACATACATTATTTCAGTCCGAGGAAAGTCAGTCTATGCTACTGAGGTAAAATCTCTCATCAAAATTCATTCACATTCCTACTCCTTAATATTTCCATTTGCAATCACCAAGCCTTTGTCTTCGGCAGGAAATAAAAAATCCATCATTTCCAGTGACAATAGAAGCAATAAGTTTAACTCTGTGTGTAGCAGTCAGTGCTTATTACCCGAAATCATTTTAATTGGCCTCGGGAGGATCGCTACAGGCGAAATTAAACGCTGTCAGTCAGCTGGGGACGGCACCTGTCAATCAAAACGTCCGTTATAAAGTCACTCCGCTTTCGCGCCGTCTAGTCAAACGCGGGAAGAGAGCACAGGGACTGATCAATTCCACAAGTGCGCGGAGTTTATTCGACTATTGACGCAGTTTTGAGAACATTTAGTTCTCTCTGCACATACTGTCAAATTTATCTTCATTTTCCAATCAATCACAGAGGAAATGGATAAATTACCTGCTATGAATATCAGCGCTGGAAACAGTTCCGTGTATAGACGCTCATTTCTAGAGAGAAGTGGATATCAGCACCTGGATCACGGAGATCTGAGGGTTTTGATTCCAGTGGTGCTGGGAGTCATCTGCGTCCTGGGTTTCACCGGGAATGTAACGGCTATGGGAGTCCTGATCACCAACGCGCGTAAAAGTAAGCTGTCGTTGATCAACGCTCTCATCCTCAACCTCATGCTAGCTGATGGTCTGGTCCTGGCGTTTGCTGTTCCCTTCAAAGCCACTGCTTATTCCCGTGCCAGCTGGACCCTGGGATTGTTTGTCTGCAAGACCTGTGACTGGTTCTTGCACTCCTGCATGGCTGCAAAAAGCTTTACAGTGGCCATCATGGCCAAAGCTTGCTACAGGTACGTCAGTAACCCCACCAAGCAGGTAAGCATCCGTCTGAAGACTATCCTGGTAGTCCTACTTTTTACTTGGCTCATGGCATGCGTGGTCCCTATTCCCCAGTGGCTTTTTTCCACCCTGCAAAGAGAAGCCAACGGAATGATCTGCGTTCAAGCAGTGCCAGCCGATGCCCATGATTTCATGTCTGTGTACGTCAAAGCGTACCCTCTCCTGGCCTACTGCACACCTTTGAGTTTCGCCTTGCTTTATTTCTGGAAGGCATATGGACGATGTCAACGCAGGTCTAGCAAGACTCAAAACCTGCGGACGCAGATTCGATCCCGCAAGCTCACCCTGATGCTCTTCAGCCTGACAGTGGCCATGGCCACCATGTGGCTCCCGCAATGGGTGTCCTGGGTTTGGATGCGGCATGCGTTAGAGACCGATGGTGCTTTCCCTCCGGTCCTCTTCACTCTCTCTGCCCAGCTCCTCATGTTCTCCATCTCTCTAGTCAACCCTTTCATTGTTCTCGCCCTTTCTGAGGAGTTTAGGGAGGGCTACATTGGCTTGTGGCGAAGGCTCACTCTACGCAAACAACCGCCAAAACAACACAAACCAGGACCGCACACCCCGACTGCTCCAAAGTCACCCACTCCGAGACCTGAAACATCAGCCCACCTCCCTCCACACCGGCCTGGGCGAACAGAGGAGCAAAAGCCTGAGAAGCAACCAGACCAGAGTGGAGGACAGCAGGAGAGCCCAACCAACAAAGATGGAATAGTACTGCAAGATGTAGAGCAATTTTGGCAGGAGAGGGAGACTGCCTCCCAGTCACAGGAAAATGACCCTGTGCCCTGGGAACATCTGGATCCAAAGGAGGGGAAACAGTAAGAAAGTGGGAATCCATGTTCTTATACATTTGTCAACACAAAAGAATTACAAAACACAACAGATCAGACCTCACCTGAACTTGGCCCACTTATTGTGATTAACCATTAAGGATTGTTATGGTTTTAATTTGTTTTTGTGTCTGTGTTCAACTCTTCTTAATAAGATAAAAGTGCTAAAGCTGGTTTGATATAATTTGAGTATATGGAAATGTTTTGTGTTGTATTACGTTGTTTAAAAAAAATGATGTATTATATATTAAAATGGGTAGCGGTATTACTAAAGAAACCAGTGTGTGTTGATGTCTTGTGCGCACAGGTTCACCAAAACAATAAAAATGCCGAAAAGCTGTGAATAGCTCTCTCCTGCCTATTGTATTATTAAAAATAGATGTTGAAATTAAACTCATTGATTTTTACAGATTTAGAAGGAATGAACATGTCTACAGAATGAATATGCTATAAAGAAAGTATTTAGGGAATGGATTTGTGTAAAATAAATGTATATATATTACCTACAGAGGGGTTGTGTTGTTTTTGTGGTCTGCTTTGAGCTGTTCTATTTCACACACCTGGAAATGTAAAATCCAGTCACAAGTAAAAAAAGAATGGTTGCTTTTATTCAACTTCAGCTGTACATAAAGCAACTCCAAAAAACAAGATCTTTTTTTTAAGAAACATCTGAACAATTAAATTAAACCGTAAGACCAGTTGACATGGCCAACTGCCAGTGCTCATACGGTCAGTCGTAACACATTGTAAACAAACTAATGAATACATATTATCCATATATATTCATCATCTAGAAACATCTTACATGTTAACCCAACAGTCAGTTAAAATTACATATACACAGAGAGGCTTTCATAATTTTTGAATATCCCTGTGGGTGACTAAAGTCACCAAAAAATGTTCACAAAACTGGGAGGTTCTCCCAATTTCAGCAAATCACAGTTTGGAGCAAAAGATGAGACACATGAAACGGAACTGATGTTCGCAATTTGAGACTGTAGCAGAGCTCTGGAGGGAAAAAAAAATAGGCTTGGCAGGCACCAGGTGGTCATACCTCCAAAAAACGTTCAGGACAGTTACCCAAACACAAGACAGACTCTCTACAATCACCACTGAGCATCTAATGTGGCTTTAACCCTCGTACGGACGGATAAAGAGTTTGTGTGAGAACATGAAAACACTGGCTTCTCAAGGAGATGACCTAGAAATGCATCATATAAAAACCCTTCCAGTTGGTCCGAATACTTATTTTGTGTCTTACGCTTGGCTAAATTGATTGGTCATTATTCCATCATGTCCTCTGTGGCAAAAGCTTAGTGGGTAAGTGGGGGTATACCATTCACTTTGAAAGGTTTGAAAAGTAGAACCTTTGACCTGGAGTGATTTACCGTTTCTGTAAGTCTATTGTGAACGGTAGTAGTGTGGGCCCAAGGAGTAGGGAAAAAATATCTGGGAGGTGTGTGTTATCATTTAGTGGAGCGTCGAGCAGGTTCAAAGGCAGTGGGAGGAGGAGGTGGTCCCCTGCGGTCCAGCTCCTCCACATATGCCATGAGGAGTTTGTGCCTCTCTTCTGACATACAGTCCAGGACCAGGTACCTTTTATCCTTTTGCAAAATCTTCTCTATGTCCGACAAATGCTGCTCTGACTCCTGCATCAACTTACGTGATCTGGAGACAGAAAAAAAGGACATGCAATGAGTCAGAAGAACTATAACCCTTTTTTACCAACTTTTTAGTTACACCACCAGTCAAAAGTTTTTGAACAGCAAGATCTGTAATTTTTTTTTTAGTTTTGTTTTTTAATGAAGTCCCTTCTGCTCACCAAACCTAAATTATTTGATCCAAAGTGCAGCAAACACAGTAACATTTTGAAATATTTTTACTACTTAAAATAACGGTTTCCCTATTTGAATACATTTTAAAATGTAATTTATTCCTGTAATTTCAAAGCTGAATTTTTAGCATTAGTCACATGAACTGAAGACTGGAGTAATGACGCTCAAAATACAGCTTTGATCACAGGAATAAATTGCATTTTAAAATATATTCAAATAGAAAAGAGTTATTTTAAATGGTAAAAATATTTCAAAATTGTACTGTTTTTGCTGTATTTTGGATCAAATAAATGCAGGCTTGGTGAGCAAAAGAGACTTCTTTAAAAACACAAAAAAATCTTACTGTTCAAAAACTTTTGACTGGTAGTGTATTTCTAGTCATGATTACTATTGATTATACTTGGGGATAGACATTAGCAAAGTTTTCTTTTGTTTAGCAAAGGAAAACCAGTCTCTTCTTGCCTTATATCAAAACCCTCTGACAATGTTCTTTACAAACTCTCAATTTATACGTCATAATTTGTGACTGGTGTTATGTTTTGTTAGCGGAAGCTATAGATTACCATTTATAACGTTTTAAATATGGATTTTTCACTCACAAACATGCATCAGTTCACTACAGGAGGCCTTTGTTCGTTATTATGATGGATAGATGCGCTTTATTGGGAATCTTTTGGACTATTGAAAAATAACACCCATTCACTGCCATTAAAGAGCACATTTTTTAATATAACTCCTATTGTATTCATCTGAAAAAAGAAAGTCATATACATCTAGAATGCCTTGAGAGATTGTGCAAATCATTTTTTGGTGAACAATCCCTTTAACAGGACAGTGGTCACAGTTTTTACATCTCCTCTTTTCTCTTACTAAATAAAGATTTATGCAGCGTAGAATTAAATTTGGAGCTTCTTACTTGTAGGTGATGAACTTGGTCTCTTTCAGAAGAGTTCGGAAGTCCGCTTTGGCTGTGATGTACTTGTCTTTGATGTAATCACCAAACTCCCTCTGTCTTTTCTACAGTAAAAAAGGTGAACAGTAGGGACAGTTAGAGAAGACTTACTCTATAGCTTTAACAAAGACATAACGTTTTGACTAGAGGAGTACAACACATACTTGTTTTTGAAAAATTGATCAAGAGGCAAAGACAGGCCTTACTCTGTCACTGCTGGAAAACTTGATGCATCTTGGATCTTCTTTAATGAGTTTCTTCACTTCCTTCCAAGATGTCATCAAATTGATCTGATGTAGAAGAAGAAATTTAAATCAGATTAACAGATTAACTGACAACAGTTAGAGACACGACCCAGGTAATGGAGGGCACTATGTACCGAGGTCGTCTCGTCCAGAAGTTGGCGAAATTGCTCCTTTTTCTTCTTTGCGAGGGCCTCGATGTGCTCGTTGAAGAGCCTTTCTTTCTCATCCCTCTCCAGTAGTGAGGACGACTCCCAGCGGTGGTCCTTCCTCAGCGTCCGACGTGTCTCCGACCAGTTTGCATCAGATGACTTCACCTGTCACACGCAGAAAACAATTTTCAATGACATTTTTAGATTTAAGACATTGTTAGATTTAAGATTTAAAGGGGTCATCGGATTCCCATTTTCCACAAGTTGATATGATTCTTTAGGGTCCTAATGAAAAGTCTATAACATGCTTTGGTTAAAATTTCTCAATAGTAGTGTAAATAACACCTTTTTAACCTTCCCAAAATCAGCGCTGCAAAAATTATCCTGTTCTGGTCAAGACTGCTTTAAATATTAATGAGCTCTGCTCACCCCGCCCCACTCTTCTCTTTGTGGAGTAACGAGTCTGTTTACTACGCTAAACTTGCTAACTAGCACATTATTAGGAAAGGCGATCGCAAAGATTTATAAAAAAAACCACTTATACTCACTTCTGCTGTAAGTGAAGCTGGATCTCGAATGATTTGCGTGAACATAGACGGATATATGTAGATCGGGAGGCGCATTCCCTTCACAAACAAACGTAATCCACTGCATTTTCAGCAGCTCAGATGTCGGGAGTAAATGACGACCACTACGTTCATTATTACATCCAGCAACATAACACCTCAATCGCTCAGTCTGAGATATTCTTGTCTAACTTACATCCCTGCTCCTGCATCGAAACAATGGAGGTCGGAGTGTTACAGCTGATTAGGCGGGTCTGAGGTAAGACGCTCATGTCAGTGAATTATTGTGGGAGCGGCCTCTGTCGGTGTGGCCGACAGAATGGCTCGATTTAAAAAAGGGGATATTATTTTTACAGATTAATTAAAAACCACTGCATGGATTTG
>JAHKKF010527176.1:3782-37505 GCA_019740295.1 Labeo calbasu
ATATATATATATATATATATATATATATATATATATATATATATATATATATAATATTAACAAACACCATAATCATAGTAATACTAAAATAACACTGACTGGTAATAGCTCTCAGTTCTTGCTCTTCTTCCTTTCATCCTCTACCCCCTTATATCACAAGTGATATATTACTCTATCCTCATGTACTTCAGACAAGCTTACAGTAGGTCTCATCTGCATCCGAGTCTTTCTCGTCTTCTCGTACTCTCGATTGAACTGCCAAGCAGTGAGATTCCAGCAGACTTTCATTGAGCTACTGGGAATACACTGTCATAGCCACATTGAGTTATAATACCAATTTGGATGGTTTGATATCACTTTATGGCTAAATTATTGTGTAATAAATTGGTTCCATTACTCACCAAGGCAATTGTGGGGCAGAAGGGAGGCAGGAAAGGGAGGTAAATCTTCATGGTCTCTCTTTCTTTCATATTAAATAACAGGCGGACCATCACTACAGCTGCCTTAATGCACATTAAGACCCACATACATTAACAGATTGTCACTGTCACTGTCACGCATACAAACATTCAGTCTCTCTCACTCGCTTCCAATGCCATATTGACACAACAGGTGTGGAAGGGCAAAGGGGGGAGAGAGTGCTATTGCAATCCCTGTCTCCACTGGCTTAGACGTTGTAGAGAGAGAATGAAGGAGGAAGCCAGCGTCCATAAATCGCCATGAACGTGTAAATGCCACTGCTGTGCATTCCAGCAGGAGAACGGGAGTCCAAAATGCTACAAGTTTCTTTCTCTCTTTACTGCTGTTGTTTTAATAGTACTGCTCTCCCCCCCACACACAACTCTCTCTATTTTTCTCTCAATTCTAGTCTTTTACTGGCATGACAAAAAAATTTTATTTGCCAAAACGTCTGGCCGTGTACAATGATGAACTGTGCACTGTAAAATAAAATAAGTGCAAATAAATATGTTACATGAACAAATAAATATCAGTAGAGCAGAAAATGACATAAAAATTAAAAAATAATGTTTTAATAATACAAAAATGAAAGTGCAAGACACTACAGGCATTGTTTTTTTTTTCATGCACGTCAATTTTGAGCTATTTTGCTTTTGAAAATAATCTTCTTTTAGATTAGTTGGGACTTTAAAACATACAAAATACACATTTAAGTGTTTATTTTATTTTATACTTTATCTATTTGGCATTTAAATTACAGTACATTTAAAGGCCGTTTTATTACACATCAAGCCAGAAATTTCCACTTCAGTAGCACTTACAGAAATCTATATTCTTAATGTTTTATTATTTATTTTTTATTATTTTTTGGACAGTATTTTCTGAAATATGGAGTGATCAAAAGAGAAATCCAAATCCCCTCTGTAAAAACTTTAATAATGACTTTAAACCTACTTTCTCCAATGTTCAGATTTCTGTTTTGGAAAGTTGTGCACATTAGTTTGCATATTCAAACATACCATTTCAGAAAAGTACAAACGATTGTCTTAATGTACTGTGATTTATCAGCTAGGGAAGTGGTGATATCTATTAGTTAAAATATTTACCCTGTTCACCTGTATTTTCTTGCTTTAATTAATCAAGACAGTAAGAAAAATTAAGAAACTGAAGACGAACAAAGCCAAAAACTGGTATAATGAGCCCTTCTTTCTTTCCTTTTGAGCCCACAAAAACAATAGTTTGGTCTAAAGAAGTTTTGCCGTCATTAGTGATTTGAATGATCCTCATTTCTGAGGACAGACTCCCTCTGTGCCAAAAGCAGAGAAACAGAGAAAAGCGTAGTAATATGACAGCGTGTTTCCATTCACAATAGCCAAGGGGCAGAGCCTTTACAATTACTCCCTTACACCCCACAGTTAAACAGAGAGAGAGAGCAAGAGAGATAGTTTACATTATCATCAGAGTTTCTGGATTCATGTTTATGTTTAAATAACCACTGTAATTATTTGCTTGGACAATACAGTTACTTACACAGTCGACTGCTTCAACTTGTTTGAGTGAGACAAATTGAGTGTGTGGGAGAGAAATTGAACATGAAAACAAGAGATGTTTTTCCTTATTTCGTGTGTGTCATGACATTCTTTGTCATCTCCGAGGCAAGAAGCTACAGATCAAAACAGAAAAACACAGAATAAAGCCTCAAATCCAAATCCTGAATTATGCAATATTTATTGCCACTGGAAATAGGTTTGGAAATTTGCCCCTGATTTTTCACAGACATTTCAAAACAATAGCGACTTGACTCTGGAGCGTATTTCCTCAGACTGTAGCGCTCACATGGCTTTTATCCTGTGACTCAGACTCAACATAACACAGCAAACAGATCCACATCTGTAAACAAAGAAAGGACAGAATGCACAATATCTTCGCCTTCAATATTTTGCAGTCAAAATGAATAAAATGAGTCAACACTCGCCTTCCACCTGACGGCCATTTTACTGAAAACAAGGAGCTGCGTTGTCCAATGCAACTGTCAAAGCATTGAAAAATACCCCTTTCCACAAACAAATTGTAGAGAATACAAATTACAATTATTTAAAATTAAATATTTTTGAAAGAACCGTACTTCTGTACCTAAAAGGCTTGAACTTAGTTGCAATATAGAGTTGAGGTCAAAAGTTTATGTACACCTTGCAGAATCTGCAAAATGTTAATTATTTTCCCAAAATAAGAGGGATCATACAAAATGCATTTTATTTTTTTATTTAGTACTGACCTGAATAAAAAACCATAAAATACATTTATACATAGTCCACAAGAGAAAATAATAGCTAAATGTATAAAAATTACCCTGTTCAAAAGTTTACATACACTTGACTCTTAATACTGTGATGTTACCTGAATGATCCACAGCGGTGTTTTGTTGTTGTTGTTGTTTTTTAGTGATAGTTGTGTAACTATTACAGAAGGTTCAAACGCACACCGAAGCTCCAGAAGGAAACACAATGCATAAAGAGCCAGAGGGGGGTGAAAAGTTTTTGAATTTGAAGATCAGGGTAAATTTAACTTAGGACAAACAAGGGACTCATGAACAACTACAGCTAAACAACAACAACAAAAAAACTGCTGTGGATAATTCAGGTAACAACACAGTATTAAGAATCATGTGTATGCAAACTTTTGAACAGGGTAAATTTTATAAATTCAACTATTTCTTGCTCATGTGAACTATATGTAAATGTATTTTATATGAAATATCTTACTCAGATCAGTACTAAATAAAAAATAACATGCATTTTGTATGATCCCTCTTATTTTGGTAAAATAATTAACATTTTGCAGATTTTTCAAGGTGTATGTAAACTTTTGACCTCAATTGTAAATGTAAAATTTTATTTTAACACTATTGACACTGTACATTAATAGACATTCCTGGTGAAAGCAATCAGTCAGTCTGCATTATTATTAGATTTTTTTTTTTTTTTTTTTTTACGTAAAGAAGATGTTTTGAAGAACACTGGGGTCTAAACAACATAGACTTCTAAAAAGCAATGCCACGGAAGACCCATAAAGAACAATTCAGTAAACAATTCTTCAAAAAAAAACATTATTTTTTCTGTTTTTTTTTTTTTGTTTTTTTTTACGTAATACGCTATTCATAGTTTTCAATCACATGCTCGAAGACCTGGAAGGCAAAACATCCATAGAACTGTCAGTTTTCCATTTGTTTCCAATCCACAAATATTTAGATCACCTCTCAAAAGAATAAAATGAACATATGTGAGCTAAATGCAAGTTTTGGCTATTTGTTTAATGTGTAAAACACTTAAAGTGCCTTAACGTATTAAAGCAGTGATATAAAAAATTCAGTAAATACCTTGTTGATGATGCATATTTTATATAGGCAAGCAGATGAGGGTTGGAATAAGAACGCAATGCACAAAATGGTGTTTTCTTCATAATGGTTTTTGATGGGAAAACATTTCATGTTAACATTTTGCATTTATATTCTGGGTTCATCTGCCTGCCTATACAAGGTACAGTATGCACAATTAATAAGCTGTATACTGAATTTGGCCATTTAATATCACTCTCTTGCTACATTACTACTTGCTGGTGGCCAGTGGAGGAAAACCTTGTTTTGCCTTCCAGGTGGGCGTTCCTGTAAGGGTGTGACGTCACGTGAAAACTATGAATAAAGAATCTCTTTAAATTAATGGAATTACTGGGAATTCTAAGAAAGATTCAGAATTCTAACTTTTTGACTTTTCACCCAAGATTCAAACTTTTCATCAAAGTTGAAGATGTACAGTGTGTAAAAAAGTCAAACACACACATACACATACAAACACCATCAGCCGGGGTCTTAAACCAGGCCTGCCAGCTTTCCCTTAACCCCCCACCCTCCCACATCAAAGGCCATCAATCTCTCCCGGTACAGAGGGAAAGCCAAATATTTAGAGAAGGCCCAAGCCCCCATAAATCTGTTGTGGGAGAGAGCGGGGAGAACACGATATACCCCTAACACACACACACACACACCTAGCTCCCCATCCCAGCACTCTCCTCACCTCCATCAGCCAGAGGAAGCAGAGAAAGACAGAAGGAATCTGAAAAAGAGAAAGCTGCGCTGTGCCCAAGTTGAAAGGTGCACAGGGAGTCCTAAATTAGGTAGAGAAGTATATAGTGCCCCCTGCCTTTTAATATACACATGCATAAAGACAAACGTACATTGGGACACAAACACACACTAAAAATGCATAACTACCGCTTTAAATCACAGCTACGGCTCACATGCTAACGCAAATGCAATCCCCTGAACACAATACACACACTTGCAATCCAGCAACTTTGCTCCCGGCCTTTGATTTACAATAACAAGGCTCGGTTCCACTTGAGTAGGCTGGCAAATATTCTAGACTATTTATTCCCCCTTTCATTGGAAAACAATATGGTGTTTTGTGTAATAAAGAAAGGAATGCTGTACTGACAGGTCAGAGGTCGCGTTAGGAGTAAATTGAGGGCAGATGAGGCCTAGCGGAGAGTCTAGTTTGTGAATGGAGCTGTGCGGAGGAGAGCAGACAAGATGCGGAGATGTTTGGCTTGCTCTGAGTGCAGGATGAGGAACCAGCCCTAAGAGCTGGAGGGCTCTTAGCACCGCTGAGCTAAATGACATGAGTTTATCCATCTTACGGCTGACCACTTCAATGAGAGCATGCCTATTGTACCTGAGAAACTATTTACCAGTGCATCGGTAACACTCACACACGCAGTCACACATACTCACATACACAGACTCTCATCATCCACTTCATCTCTTTTTCATTCTTACACACACACATATATACAGAGGACAGTCCTCAGCTGTCAGGCTGACAGGGAACAACAGGGATTACACTGTCTCTCTCTCTCTTTCCACATCCTCAAGAGTTCTCAGTTTGTCCTTTAGGGTCAGACAGGAAGATTGATCCCATGGACACAAAACAACAACCTCCAGCCCTGACAGAAGCCTGATTCAACTGCAAACTTCTTCCTTGCTGGAATAGAGAGCCACCATAGCCTATTCAGAAAGCAGCTTTAACACTCAAGCACAGGGCTGCTACTACTGTACCTGCACACAGATCATGCAGTCTACATAGGGCACCATATGTAGCTCCCTAGGTAGAGGAACCCATATAAATTGCCCAATATCTATTACATTTATTTTACTAACTATATATATATCCACATTTATATTTCTAAATTTAGTTTTTAACTAAATGAAATTATATTATATTTCTATACAATATAATTGTTTAATATTGGATTACTTTTATGATATAGGCTTACAGTTTAAACAGTTTGAGACTAATATATTGTCTTAACAATAAAGGCTGTATAAACAGTTTATGTTCAATAAAACAATGTTATATTTGTATATAATATAATACAATATAACATAAGTAAGCAATAAGTTACGAGATGCTGTGCTGTATTATGAAAGTATTATGACTGTATTATGACTTATTTACACTACCTCAAGTACCTTATGCAAAAAAAAATATATTATGTTTTAAAGTGAATTCATTAAATGCATAAAATGCTAAAGGTAATATACATACATACATATATATATATATATATATATATATATATATATTTATACTACAAATACAGTTGAATTCAAAAGTTTACATACACCTTGCAGAATCTGCTAAATGTTAATTATTTTACCAAAATAAGAAGGATCAAAATGCAAAATGCATGTTATGTTTTATTCAGTACTGACCTAGATAAGATATTTCACATAAAAGATGTTTACATATAGTCCACAAGAGAAAACAATAGTTGAATTTATAAAAATAGTCCCCATTCTAAAGTTTACATACACTTAAATGGAAACATGATGCATTATGATCCGGGGGGTGAAAACCTTTTGAATTTGAAGATCAGGGTAAATTTAACTGATTTTGTCTTCTGGGAAACATGTAAGTATCTTCTGTAGGTTCTGAAGGACAGTACTAAATTTAAAAATGTGATATTTAGGCAAAATAAGAAAATTTACACGTTCATTCTGTTCAAAAGTTTTCACATTGTGTTTTCTTCTGAAGCATCAGTGAGTGTTTGAACCTTCTGTAATAGTTGCATATGAGTCCCTCAGTTGTCCTCAGTGTGAAAAGATGGATCTCAAAATCATACAGTCATTGGTGGAAAGGGTTCAAATACACAAAAATGCTGGAAAAAAAACAAAGAATTTGTGGGTCCTGAAGGATTTTTCTGAAGAACAGCAAGTAGTTTAACTGTTCAGGACAAACAAGGGACTCATGAATAACTATCAGTAAAAAACAAAAACACAACTGTGGATCATTCAGGTAACAACACAGTAATAAGAATCAAGTGTAGTTATTATACCCTGCAATTGTACTTTTGGTATACTAAACTGCTATACTTAAAGTCTTCTAAACTGAAACAACTAATTTTGTGTTTAATGTGCTTTAATTGTGCGGAAGTAGTGCTGAGGTCCAACTAAAGATATACTGAAGTATAATTGTACTAAAGCGGAACTATCGCAAGTATACTTCAGGTAGACTTTAAATATCTTGCATTTAAAAACTGACATTATACAGAGATCATACAATCCTTATTAACAGTGATAATAAAACACACTTTAGACATAATATTAAGACATGTGCATTGTGCAATAAAGGAATATTCCAAATAAAGCTGAATTATAATTATATATCAGTATTAAGGAATATGGCAATAATTATGTTAACAGATTTAAATGATAAATAAGAAATAAATGTATTTTAAATTAATTATGGCTTAGGTTTTTATCTTATTTTATTATTATTATTTTTTCTTTATATGGATGCCTCAACTGATGGAGCTCAATAAAAAGAAGGAATGAACTTTTCTCATCTGCTGTGTGATTCTTTTTTTTTAATACAATGTATATTTTGTATATTGTGTATGTATATTTTCTCACACACATACATCTGCTTATCTCTCAGCATGAGAAAATATTCTGTCTTTTAGTTTAAAACCAACCGACTCATGGCACAGTATGTCATTAAACAGGTGATGAACATACCATACCTGAAAACTTCAAGAAACTGTGGGTTTTCACATACACATCAATGTAGGTGGGAATGAAAACACTGCAATCTCATTCTGTGTGGGACACCAATTTGGCCATCTGTGGCCCTGCTACAGCCTCTGCCTGAGCATCCAGGAAAGGGCAAATTCAGGTGCTTCTGTCATCTCGCTCCATCAGTTTGTTGGTATTCTTGGCTGTCGTGCCCAGTGAAATGTCACCTCTCTGAAGGCCTCCATCTATTTTGTGTATAAATGTCAATAATGAGTTATACAACCACAATATGGCAGAGGATTCTTTGCACAAGGGTTTTGTAACCTTTTTTCAATGCTGCGACTTTACTTTAAAAAATTCGGGTATGTCTTGAATGTTCCCCCAGAGCAGCGTTTCCCCCCTCTGTTATTTAACTAACCGCCTCTCCTGTGTTTCTTTTCTGTGTTTATTCTTACAGCATTAATTCCACCTTTCTTCTCTCTCTCTCTCTCTCTCTGTTTCCTTGTTCCTGTGTGGGCTGTGCAGAGAGAGCTCCCTTGTCTCAGTGTTTGACACGCGTCTTCCTGTGTGGCTGCCAGGACCGCTAGGGACAAGAGAGGAACAAAGCTGTCCAGAGGACTGCCCGATTCAATTACACACCTAGGCCACAAAGAAAACTCAGACCGTCTGCACTCACAGGCACAGTGGCCTGCACCTCCAACACTTGGAATTAAGATATTTTTCTTGGCCACTGGGATTTTTTGCAGTTATTCGGCTGTTTATGGACAATTCTATTAGTTACATGCTAATTAAATGACAGGGTGTTTAAACTCCTCCTAATAGACTACAACACAAGTTAAATAGACAGTTTACCCCAAAATGAAAATTCAGTCATCGTTTACTCACTCTCATGTCTCTCCAAATACTGAAAAAATATTTAACATGGTTTACACACACAAAAAAAAAAAATTAGGCAGCACAGCTGTTTTCAACATGGATGATTATAACAAGAAATGTTCCATGAGCACCAAATTATTTATTAAAATGATATTAGAATGAATATTAGAATTATTAGAATCATTAATATTAGAATACTGATACTGAAGACTGAAGCAATCACTGCTGAAAATTCAGCATTGCATCACAGGAATAAATTACATTTTAAAATATATCAAAATAGAACTCTTATTCTAAATTCTAATAATATTTGAAAATGTTACTGATTTTACTGTATTTTTGATTAAATAAATGCAGCTTTGGTAAGCAAAAACATAACAAAAAAACCTTTAGTATATAAATTTTATACCATAAATGCACTGAAGTCACTTTGGATAAAACAAAATCATCTACCAAATAAACATATGTAAAAGAACAAACTGCCTCAACTGGTTTATTGCGTTTATAAAACAGCAGCAAAGCAATATGATAATATGTCACATATATCATTCCTCTTACTCCTCCCCTCTCTTCACCTCATCCCTCTTGTGAAGCCAACAGCCCCCTCCACTGGGCCAGGGAGGGTCTCTGGTCCCATAATTACTCCTCGCTGATCCTAATAGCACATCACAGACACCGGCACTTCAGCCACCCTCCGTTCAGAAGCCCCCGGTCGGAGACGTTCGTTACCCCTGTGACCCCCCACTCTAGCACCCAGAGAGGGACCCCCAACATCTTCTACCCCCAACACCCAAGCGCTGGCCCCCTTGCACATGCATTGTCCCCTGGGGTTTAATTGGAGCGATGTTCCCTATTGTGCTCGCACTCAATGGCAGTGGAGAAGCCCATTGTAGGAGTGAATGAGGCCAGGAGTGTTCATTAGGTCCCGCGGCTGAATGGGTCTATCTGGGGGTGAGGACCACAACACAGAGCGTCCCGGACCTCCGTGGAGGGTGAAACCGCCGTCGGTCTGACATAGACTGACGCTTGGCCTCATGAAAGGCCTGTAACTGCGGGTTCATTTGTTATGGGGCTTTTGTAGCTTTGAGATAGATGAATCATAGAAAGAAAGAGAAAAAGAGAGGCCTGGATGGCCGACCATACCTGAGGGATCTAGAGATGCCGAGAGGAGGTGGATAATGTCCTGTAACAGGATTCAGATAATTCAAGTGTATAATGCAAAAGTGTGTACAAACAAAAAGTGAAACTGTATGATCCAAAATTTAATTCTTAAAAATATATACACTACCAGTCAAAAGTTTTTGAGAAATGTTTTTTAAAGAAGTCTTAAGAAAGTCTTATATTTTAAAATGCAATTTATTCCTGTGATTTCAAAACTGAATTTTTAGCATCATTACTCCAGTCTTCAGTGTCACATGATCCTTTAGAAATCCATCTAATATGCTGATTTGCTGTTCAGGAAACAGTTTTATTACTATTATTATCAATATTATAAACAGTTGAGTACTTTTTTTTTCAGGATTCTTTGATGAATAGAACGATCCAAAGATAAAAAGCTTTTGTAACATTTTATGCTATACAATTTTTTGAGAAATTATAGAAATTAATAATTTTTACTTAGCATTGATGCTTAAAATTGATCAGATGTGACAATAAAGACATTTATAATGTTATAAAAGATTTCTTTTTTAGATAAATGCTATTCTATTTCATCAAAGAAACCTGAAAAGATTCTACTCAGCTTCAACATCATAATAATAATAAATGTTTTTTGAGCAGCAAATCAGAATATTAGAATGATTTCTGCAGGATCATGTCACCAGAGTAATGCTAAAAATTCAGCTTTAAAATCACAGGAATAAATTACATTTTTAAATATATTCAAATAGAAAACAGTTACTTAAATAGTAAAATAATTTTACTGTTTTTGCTGTACTTCAGATCAAATAAATTCAGGCTTGGTAAGACATTAAAAATCTTACTGTTCAAAAACTTTTGACTTGTAGTGTACATATACTACTGGTCAAACGTTTGGAATAAATATGATTTACTAATGTTTTTTTTAAAGAAGTCTCTTTTTCAGCAGCCATTACTCCAGTATAAAGTGTCATTCTAAATCATTCTAATATGTTGAATTGCTGTGATTATTGATGCTCAATTTTTAATAATGGTTCTTATTATTATCAACAGTGAAAATATTTCAATCTGCTTCTTAATATTTTTGGTAAATATTTTCACTAATCTTTGATGAACACAAAGTTTAAAAGACAAGTATAGAAATCTTTTGTAACATTATAAATGTATTGATAATAAAAAAAAATTCTTGAACAGCAAATCAGCATATTAGAATGATTTCTGAAGGATCATGTGACACTGAAGACTGGAGTAATGGCTGCTGAAAACTTTTTGCTGCCACAAAATAAATATAGTGTTATTTTAAATAGTTTTTACTGCATTTTTCCATCAAATAAATGTAGCACCGTTGAGCATAAGAGATGTCGACCCCAAATTTTTAAACGGTGTATGTATACAAAGACGCATGAAACAAGGCAGTCATCACTGCAATGTCTGATATGAATAAATTCGATTTCTCTTGGGGGACAGCAACAGCTGGGCATTTCCGCACCTCTGCAGACTGCAGCTGGCACTGCGCCTTTCCCCTGGCAGACCGCCAGACCCTTCAGCAGAATCATGGTGCGTCGTCCAGGAAAGAGCAATTCAGTTCAGATCATTAGATTGAACTTGCTATAAAAAACCTGAATCACGCTTATCAACTTTTTTTTTTAGTGCAACAATCCAAGTTGTTGCATATACCAGACAGCGCCCACTGTAAAAACCCCACAGCCCGAAATTAAGATTTAAACATTAAGCCTGCACCGCAGGTTTGTTAAACCTGTCCTGTAGCATGTCATATACAATGAATCATTTACTCACCCTCCTGACAAACAACCTCACCATGCTAGTTGTGGTCTAAAGCTAAACAGTGTACGAGTCTAACTTTGGTGACCCAGAACGTAAACCGAGCCTTTTAGGTAAACTTACAAAGTTTCCTGCACCCAGACTGCACTGGCTCAAGCCCCGCCAGCCTCCGTCTGGCCTGTCTCTGGAGCCACAGTCACGGAGCTGTCCTGACAAACACCAGCCCTCATCCCGACCAGCGCTCGTCACGTCAGCCCTCACAGCCCTGCCACTGAAGTTCGGTTACTCTAAGAGGACCTTCTTTCTCACACATACTCTCATATCCGACAGCCAGAAAAGCAAATTCAATGCCAGGGAACATGGAAATAAACATACACACAAGCAAAGCTAAAATTTAATGTTAATCTGACATCATAAGTAGTGTGTGTTCTGTCTTATTCATTAAATACACAAACAAAGTGTCTACCAGGCACTTTCCACCAATATAGGGTATAAATTAGCGTCCAAAAAATTACAATAATAATATTTTTCTTTTTCAAGAAATAGTCAGTGAAGGAAAATGTTAATCATCAACCTCAGGCTGTCAAACTAAGTATTTTTTTTTTCAATTTTTGCAACCCTGATCTTAAAATTTGTGGCACATGATCAAAAAATGATTTGTGTAATTTTCTAGCAATAAATATTTATAAAAACAGCCATTTTATAAGATTCAGGCAATAGTAGCTAACTATTTTAGGACAAAATTAAATATAAATTCAACATGCTAAAATATGTCATTGTATGATTTTAAATGTTGAAGGCGAGCGTGAGACGGGCTAAAATCACAATTTTAAAGGCTAAAAAAAAATATTTTTATGCAGATTTAATTTTATGACGCATAATGTCTTGCTTAACATATCTAATAGCTTTCACAATAAAAGGCATGGGATTGTTGCCTGCAACGCTTAACAAAAAAATAAATAAATAAATGTACTGTATTCATGAAAAATGCTCCTACCCACAACTCAAAACACAATGATTTATAAGTCTCTCACACAGAGCTGACTTTCCTTCTTTCTGTGTCTGTTTATTTTAGTGGATGTGTGGAGTAGCTCAAACTGGTACACACATGCATGTACTTCATCCCGCAAACATATAGCACGCAATAACACACGTGCTCAACGTATCCACCTCGATACAATCACACTGAAGCCAGATGATGGCACATTCTCATACACAGGCACACAGTGTTTTCTTAGAGGTCTAGATAGCATCTGGATCAAATGGTATATGTGACAGTGCTTCAACAACTGGCATTTGTATTTTGTGTGTCTCCCTTCTATGTTCTGTCCTTTCCTGTTTAGCCTGGGCGTCTGCTGGGCGTCTGTGGGCAGTAAACAAAGGAGGGCTACGTAACCACTGTGGCACGCTCAGAGAGATGGGATGGTTTTCATTGTGGAAGAAAAGCCAAGGGGGATCAGACACTTCCACTGTAAAAGTGAAGTATTTTGACATACTCTGCATTAAGCATGGCCTCGTTCAAATACTCTGATTTTGACAAAAGTCTATTCATTTTTGATATCTGAGATTTTAAAATAAATCCTAAAAATGTTTAATTTAATAAAAATTGTTATATAATCATTCTGATTAAACAATTAACATTTAAATACTTTATTTTAATTATTCTAAATGAGAAAGCACAACATTAGTATAATGCACCCATGCTCCATTTCCATATGTGACCCTGGACCACAGAAGGTTGTTAGGATTGGACAATATTTGGCCGAAATACAACTATCTGAAAATATGGAATATGAGGATACAAAAAAATCTAAATCTTGAGAAAATTGCCCTTAAAGTTGTCAGAATAAAGTTCTTAGAAATGCATATTAATAATTAAAAATTAAGTTTTGATATATGTACAGAATATCTGCATGGAACATGATCTTTACTTAACATCCTAATGATTTTTGGCATAAAAGAAAAATCGATCATTTTGACCCATACAATGTATTGTTGGCTATTGTTACAAATATACCTGTGTGATTTATGACTGGTTTTGTGGTCCAGGGTCACATGTAAGGACAATCAATACAAGCTCTCCTGTACAGCAATTCAGTGTCAATTTCAATCTCTGAAGATGCAGTTTTATCTGAGAACAAGACAATGCCAGAAAGTGAAACGCGCAGAAACGGGATTCACAGTATCGGGAAAAAACAGTATTGCGAGGTCACACTTGACTGAAATGCCAAATAAAAGCAGCGCTGCAAATAAATTAGTAGCTATGGCCATGGAAAATATGAGTTGCAAAATCATTTTTTTTTCTCTGTTTCATTTCTATTTTGCAGTTCTTTATTTTTGTTTGCAAACAGCACATTTATTTTTCCTCAATTTTTCATTTGCATTTGCAAAACTTTATTTTCTTTTGCAATACTTATGGCATTAAATTGACTCCATATATGTGGAGCAACATTTAAGTAAAGCTAAGTGCACCTAAATACTACTTGAAATACCACAAAAGGCCTAGACCATGTATGATCAGCTGCATTTTTATGCAAAAATAAAAGCAGAATTAAAAAAAATAAAAGCAGTGCTGCAAATAAAATAGTAGCTATGCCCATGAAAAAATCTGTGCTGCAAAATCATTGCTTTTGCTCTGTTTTATTTCTATTTTGCAATTCTTTATTTTTGTTTGCAAACAGCACATTTCTTTTTTCTCAATACATTCATTTTTGTTTGCAAAAATGTATTTTCTTTTGCAATACTTATGGCATCGAATTGACTCCATACATGTGGAGCAAAATTTAAGTAAAGCTCAGTGTACCTAAAAACTACTTGAAATACAACAAAATGCCTAGACCATATGTGATCAGCTGCATTTTTATGCAAAAATAAAAGCAGAATAAAAAACAATAAAAGCAGCACTGCAAATAAATTAGTAGCTATGCCCATGGAAAAATATGCTTTGCAAAATCATTGCTTTTGCTCTGTTTCATTTCTATTTTGCAATTCTTTATTTTTGTTTGCAAACCTGTTTTTTCAATACTTTAATTTTTGCTTGCAAAACTTTATGCTATAACTTTATAACTTTGTTCTTTTGCAATACTTCTGGCATTGAATTGACTCCATACGTGTACAGGAAAAAATGTTGACCCTTGACCACAAAACCAGTCAATTTTTTGAAACTGAGATTTATACATCAATGGAAAGGTTATTTATTCAGCTTTCAAATGATGTATGGTTAGGACATTGTTAGGATATAGGACAATATTTGGCCAAGATACAACTATTTGAACTATTTGAAAATCTGGAATCTGAAAGTTTTGACAGATTTACAGTAGGAAATTTACAAATTTTTGGCATAGAAGAAAAATCAATAATTTTGACACATACAATGTATGTTTGTATCTATTGCTACAAATATACCCATGCTACTTAAGGCCTAGGCTAAGGTGTAGACCATATGTGATCTGCTGCTTTTTTATGCAGAAATTGTCCCAGACTGAGAAGACAGTCAAATATATATATATAATATTAATGAATAAACTGAAATGCAAAGACAGTGAGTCATATCTACATGAAAACACAAATCATGAGAGGAAAACACAGCTCTGTGATATTTCTGCCTCTTTTCACTCCTTGTTTTGGACCAAATCAGCATTTCAGACTCCAGTTTCTCTCTTTAATTTTCTCCCCTTTTAAATTCTTCAGCTCTTTCAACTCATTTCTGCCACCCTCTGCACAGTCAAAGCCTACAGTAAAACCCTAGACCGCCTTTTCCACCGAATCTCTCAATTGCCATCCACCCCCTCCCCACTCCAACAGTTTGATCTACTGAGAGTAATGCTCTCCACTTTTACAGTGACATCTGCGATTAGAAACTGTGTATCTGCCCACCCACGTGCTGCACATCACACAGGACAAGCTGTCGGAGATGTAAAGACATCACGTCCTGCCAAAAGCATGTACAAACGTCACCGTGCGACCCCGAGATCTGGCTGACAGAGCCGTCCTGGGATCGTATGGTGGGGTGTGGGTTTTAATAGGCAGCCAGGCTGCATAAAACTCACGGCTTTGTTTGTTTTGCAGCCTTCGTACTGTAAAATCTTAAAGCGATTCTCAGCGCCACCCTCTTTCATTGAGGAGTATCTGCTGAGCAAATGTTCCTCACACTGGAGCTGTTACTGGCCACACGGTGGAGGAGGATGTTTGGAGGAGAACGAGAGAGAGTGTGTGTGCTTGTGTGGTGCTGAAACGGACTGATGTGTGAACACACACACACACAGTGGAAAGGCAGGGCCTGAGGGCCGTGGGGTGTGTGTAAATGAGCATTATCCTCTCTGCAGCCCCTCACATCCTGACTCACGCCACATCACAGAGTCAGACCCAGCCGGTCCACGCTCATCCAGCCATACATCTGTCCCCGAGCACCGAGGGGACTGAAAAAGACAAACAGAGAGTAAAGCATAAGAGAGGAGCAGACGCGGTGGCCGCACGGCAGCGTGCCGGATAAAAAGAGGAAAAGGAGTGATGGAGGAAGGATGGGTAGAGCAAAATGGATACAAAGAAAGAAAGTAATAGGAGAGTCCAGCTGTGTCCCATTAGAGGTGGAGCACAGGAGGTGGTTGGGGTTGGCAGGGGGCAGTGTCCAGGAAGTGCTAAGAGGGACATACAGCGGTCTGGACAAGGGTTTTATTAGACAAACTGCCCTCTGTCTCTCTCTCTCTCTCTCTCTCTCTCTCTACGCCCTTGGGCCTAGCAAGGGCTACACCAGTAGAAAACTATTAGAGCTGTGGAACTGAGGCCGGACCACCCAGAGACACACATATTATAATGGCTACCAGGAGGAAGTCCTGCCATCAGGCCTGCAGCTGGAGAGAAAAAGAGACTGAGACTGAAAGAGAAATGTGGATGAGGCAGACGGAGAAAGAGGGATAGATAAAAGAATAAAAGAGGCGACCGCTGAGGTTTTGCCACTTGTGAACACAGCTCTCCTTTGATTTTTTTTTTGCTGTCTGACGCATTTAAATCAAACGCTTCCCGCTGCCTTCGCTAATCTTGGTCGCTGAAGAGACGCAGGTTGAAATACTTGTCGCGCCGGAGAAAATGCGCGCGGAATCTGAGAGCTTCGAGAAATGCGCGCGCGCCTTAGTGAATGGAGCCTCCCGCCTTTTTCTGACAAATAACGGCTATCGTCGGCAGCCCGAGGGGTAGAATACATATTCAAAGCGAATAATTTCTCTGGTATGCCCGTGTATTAGCATATTCATCACCATCGCCTTAGGTAAGGTAACCAAAGTTTTTAATAACGGTATCTCGCTTTTAAAAGTAACTGAACCGCGACAAGCATATGTGGAGAATTTGACACAGCCACCCTCCGTGTTAACATTCCGGAGCAGGATGTGTATACCGGTAATGAGCCTTGGCTCGGACTTCTGAGATCCTTTCCTCCATTGTCTTTGATCTTCTCCATCTGAGTTGTATATTGTACCGTCCAAACATGCGCACCGTCGCTGTCTCTGCAAACCACAAGAATGTTTGACTAAATAACGCGATTCCTCAGCAGGAGTCATGGAGAGAAAGTATAGCCGAGGTGAGGGCGGAAATTTGTTCTCAAGGTCAAGTTAGAGATGAGAAAGACGGTAGATGTTTGGGCAGGACTCGTTTGTTACCATGGTGCGTTCTGTTACTTCATCCAAATATAACAAACAAGGGTGGATCCGGTTGAAGTCTAGCCTTTGAATATGCTGGCTGAAAAACTATTTATATGAAAAATACCTTTATATTAAAAAAAAAGATATTTATATGGCAGAAATGGTAAAATTAGTACGCTGGTGTGTTATTTCCCACTTAGCGTTGGTCACTCCCACACACTTGGTAGCCAACCTTCTAATCCTGTTTACCAGATTGGCATACCTAAATGCAAAATCACCCTAATATACTGAATATAATGAAGAATATACCAAAGCTCAGAATATACTGTAGCACTCATAAATCTGACAATTTTACAAAATATTTAAATCTCTGAAGAAGAAAAAAATAACTGAGAAAGATAATATGTGACCCTGGACCACAAAACCAGTCATAAGGATCAATTTTTTGAAAGTTAGATTTATACATCATCTGAAAGCTGAATAAATAAACGTTTCTACTGATGTATGGTTTATTAGAATACAGCAAAATTTGACCAAGATACCACAATCTGAAAATCTGGTAGGGTGCAAACAATCTAAAAAGTTGTTCAAAAGAAGTTCTTAGCAATGCATATTACTAATCAAAAATTAAGTTTTAAAATATTTACAATAGGAAGATTAGAAAATATCTTCATGAAACATGATCTTTACTTAATATCCTAATGATTTTTGAAAAATCGATCATTTTGACTATTGCTACAAACATACCCTTGCTACTTATTACTGGTTTTGTGGTCGAGGGTCACATACCATCATTGCCAGATGCAATGATGCATCATTATGCACCTATATAGGTTGTGAATATTTAAGAGTTAATATTACTAATATTACTTAATGTTTTAAATATCATAAACTTAAAATAAAAATGTATGAAATTTATACAGCACTTCTAGTTCTATAAATTAACTAATGTATGAATTAGTATTACAAAAAAGAAATAGAGAAATAATGTATCATGTAAAACCATAATGGGGAAGAACATCAATCTGAAAGAAAAAAGAAATAAATCCAAAATAAATGAGCAGTTTAAAAGCATTGTCCAAATTAAGCAGGAAAAGACTTGGCAACTCTGCTGTCCAGTTAAATGATACAGGCTCTCTGACCCAGACCAAGTGATTTAATACTAAAGCTATTTAATCATTAAGAGTTTTATAAACCTTAACTGATCTTGTTTCTGTTTTGTAAAAAAAAATAATATTTGTCTTTCATTACATGAGAAGAGTAACCACAAGTACAATACAAGATCCATTATAGTTTTTAAATAAAAATGATAAAGTAATCACACAATGTAAAAAAAAAAAAAAAAAAAAAAAAGAGGTGATACATGATATGACAGACTTATATAGTTTAAAAAATCTTTAAAGATTGCTAGGCTATTTTGAGCAAGAAGGAGACATTGAAATGGTTTTAATTATTTCATAATTGATTTTATAGGCCCTATAAAATCAGTTATGAAATAATTAAAACCGTTGATATGGGGGTTCGGTAGATTTAAAAAAGAAAAGCATGTAAAACATTTTCATATTTTAAATCCCAAAAAGTGTTCAATTTCAAGGAAAGAGCAGCACGGCGCACCATTCAAAAAAGCATCTTTCACCTCAGTCTCGGAGTTCACTTCAAAAAGTGAAACTTATTCATTCGCAGGTAATTATTAAACCACCAAAAGCTGTCCAACACAAAGATTTACGGATGAGGTGTCCTTGCCAGAAAGCAAAGTGTTGGGAGGGTTTATTCTCCCTCTGGCAACATTGTCACAATCACATGGTTGGTTTCTCGCCTCAACCCTCATCCTGTCCAGTTTAATGCTATAGGCTCCCTGACGGAGCTCAGGTCGGAAGATTTAATACTTAAGCTATTCAATCATTAAGGTGTTTTATACATCTAGCCTCGGCCTTCTCGCTCCCTCGTAAAAAATAATATTTGTCTTTCCAACTGTACTGTGAACCACAAAGTCCTTATATTTTATTTTCATCTGTGCTGTAAAACCTTGTTCTTGCCCTCAGACCCACCCGGCTATGGGCAATTACCTTGTTCTGTAACTGTACTGTGGTGTGCGATCATGTATGTGTATGCGTGCTTGAAGATGTATGAGCTGAGCTGTGGGGAAGCCACACTCTGGGCAGGAGGTCAAGGCTACTTGAGATTGCGAGAGTGTGTAATATGCGCTTTAACTTCCCTCGGCCTGGCACACGCACGCACTCACCAGCCCACATTTGCAGCCGTGTTTTTCCAGGCCTGCTTCTGTGGTGGCAACGAAAAGACGAGTTGTAAATGAAGTGTGAGAAGAAGTTGGAGCGAACAAGTGTAGAATAAGAGTTGGAGTGAGATCAGAACACACCTGGATCCAAGCAACTGAAGAACATCTCATATCTGGTACTTCAACAGTCTTCCCCTCAGTTTTAGCCGTAGAAACTCCACAGCGACTGTCCAGACGTTTAACATCACTGTGTGCTTGAGTGCCGGGTCAAGTCAGCTAATATTATTGCTGCCTCATTTGCTAATCAAAGCGCTAACTTATGAGATGAGCTGAGTGATCCTGTTAGCATTGTGAAGAGGCATCTTCAGAGCTGTCATTTTTCTCTTCTACTCCAGGCTCGTTAGAGGACAACGATCTGCTCATTAGGAGTGTAAGTAGCCGGCCTGAATATGAGGAACTCTCCAGAGACACTGCTCAGAGCTGTTCACAATAGCAGACTGGCAAGCATTTGATAAACTCTAGAATTCCGATTATAGAATTCTAAACTATTTGATTTACAAAAATGTAGCATTAGAAAATAGTACATTAGAATCTTCAGAACGAATCAAAGGAGGAGTTCGATTTATTTCTTTTAGTGTCTGTTTGTGTGGCTAAATAGGAGTTTCACGACCACGTTATTACACCAGAATACAGAAAACTGAGCATCCATTTGACCAGTTTCATATTAAACATTAACCCCTGTTCTCTCGTTAAAGCTGCTAGCACGTCACTTCAGAGGTTGTAAATACCTTCTCATAGCTTCTTCCTTACCTCAGTGTATATAGCTACAGTAATGAGGCCCACCAGGTGGCTCAATATGTGCATGTGATGTGTGTGTAATTTGACGATATTAGATACAACAACCTTAGTTTGCTCTCAACTCTCTCAAACATGAGATTTTCACAACTGCTACATAATATCTAGCAAAAAAGCATCTGTTTATCATTTGAAGAGAATCCACTGAAGATATTTTTTGCCTGGATTAAATGCAGATTAATCAGATTGTCAGCTCTGTTTTTGTTCCTCTCATTAAAGTTTTAGTGATGATCTTGGAGCATGACTGGAACGTCAATTTTTTGGCCTTCTGCACTCTCCATGGCAACAGTTTATATATTCCTTCTTTGACATCATGAATGATTTTGTCACCTCTGTCCTTTCCATCCCATTAATAAGGCAAACATATTACGGCACAGCAAAGAGAAGATAACAGGAGCCTGAATTTTCCTCTCGAACCTCCTCCCAAAGAATCAAAATATTATCTTATGCTCATTTATGATTTAAGCTTTGACTTTGTGATCGCCTGTACGGTTTTGAGAGCGAGCTGGTCCCATGGACAATGAGAAGCAGCAGCTGGACTAAGCTGGGGAACAGAGAGATGACTATGGGCATGGAAAAATGGTGTATTCAGTATCAGCATTAGGTTACAAAATTCAGCATGGTCAACACTTTTACACACTTCTTTTTCTGCAGCAGAAGTTGAGTGACTCTACCCTCTGCCAAACATACTTAAAGGAGAAGTTCACTTCCAGAATTAACATTTCCTTTTAATTTATTCACTCCTATGTCATCCAACATGTTCATGTCTTTCTTTCTTCAGTCAAAAAGAAATTCCAGGATTTTTTTTCCATATAGTTGACTTCAATGGTGGCCAATGGGTTGAAGGTCCAAATTGCAGTTTAAATGCAGTTTCAAAGGGCTCTACACGATCCCAGCCAAAGAATAAGGGTCTTATCTAGCAAAACGATCGGCCATTTTTTAAGAAAAATACTAATGTATATACTTTCTATCCACAATTGGTCATCTTGCACTAGCTTGACCTTATGCATTACGTAGGTGGAAGTACCGGCCTAGTGTTTACAAAGCGAACGTGCAGAAAGTAAAATGCCCTTTACAAAAAAAGGGGTAAAACAATGGTGTTGGACGATTTTGAAGTTGTAGGAAAAAATAAGATGAGTTTTTCTCCCTACCCTACCTTTTTGAACTGAAGTACACAGACAAAGAACTAACCATGTGTGACATTTCCAACATGATTACACTGTAAAAAATGACCGTGATTTTAACGGTTAAAAGCTGTAAAAATGTTACAGTAAAAACCTATTAAAGGACAAGTCCACTTCCAGAACAATAATTTACAGATAATGTACTCACCCCCTTGTCATCCAAGATGTTTGTGTCTTTCTTTCTTCAGTCGTAAAAAAATTATGTTTTTTGAGGAAAACATTTCAGGATTATTCTCCATATAATGGACTGATATGGTGCCCCGAGTTTGAACTTCCAAAATGCAGTTTAAATGCAGCTTCAAACGATCCCAAAAGTATATAAATTGTATTATTTTTATGAAAATAACCAATCGTTTTCCTAGATAAGGCTCTTATTCCTCGGCTGGGATTGTTTACAACCGCATTTTGGATCGTTTGAAACAGCATTTAAACTGCATTTTGGAAGTTCAAACTCGGGGCACCATAGAAGTCCACTACATGGAGAAAACTGCTGAAATGTTTTCCTGAAAAAACAATTTCTTTATGATTGAAGAAAGAAAGACATGAACATCTTGGATGACAAAGGGGTGAGTACATTATCTGTACATTTTTGCTCTGGAAGTGGACTTCTCCTTTAACGGTAAGTTCCCGTAATATATACAGCTGAAAAACTGTTTTGTACATTACATGTAATTTTATGGTAGTATACAGTTTTTGGAAGTGAAAAAGAATTGACATTCCCAAAATTCCCTGCACTACATTTCACATTTGATGTTTTTCGTTGAAATAACTGTTTCTTCTTAGTTTTTTTTCTTATTAGTTGTGTGCATTAGGCATGTTACATCTAATATTGTTAAATTAATGTTTATTGCTTTATTTCAGTTTCATGTGTGTTACCATGATAGTTATATATATTAACATTATATCAGTTAATGAAATGACGGTATTTAAATTTAAATTAAAGTTAAATCTGTAAAACCTAAAATGTTGCTGCATATTTTTTATGGTAAAATTCTGGCAACCACAGCTGCCAGTTTTTTTACTGTAAATTTTATGGATTTTCTTTTTTTATTTTAACTGCACACAATGCGTGAGTATATGCATGTGCATCACGAGTATTTGTGGTTAAAAAGTGCATTAATGTTTATTTTTAAGAAAATGACTGATTGCTTCGCTAGACCCTTATTCGTCGGCTGGGATCGTGTAGAGCTCTTTGAAGCTGCATTGAAACTACAGTTTGAACCTTCAACCCGTTGGCCACCATTGAAGTCCATTATACAGAGAAAATTCCTGGAGTGTTTTCCTCAAAAAACGTAATTTCTTTGCAACTGAACACAATAAGCCGGAGTCTAATACAGGGGACTAGAATATAAATTCGGTTTGTGTTATGGTTCTACTCTTGATTCTGCCCCCCTTTCCCTTAATTGTCTGTCCTTTCTGTCTACTCTCTTCTAAATAAAAGCGCCAAAAAAGACCAAAAAACCTTATGAGATCTGGTAGTGATGGAAAACAACACGCATTAGCAATTCTTTCATGCTCTTACCATTCCATCTAAGATGAATGTTCTCTGTCTCTGAGGGTTTTTCTTTCTCTCATGTGCTTTCTTCCTCTCTGCCTACCATTATCCCGGTTTGTCTATTTTCCTACGCCGCGTTTGTTTTTCTGCAGCATTCCAGCGTTCCATTGCCGCATTAAAGCCGGATTCCTGAGTATAAATGGATTACATCATTGTTATTGAATAGATGTTGCTAATTCAAACGTGCTGTATGGATTTGTTTTTAGAAATCAAGTACAGTAAGTGTTCAGGGAAGAGCAAGGGTACCGGACAGGAGGAAGCAGAAAGAAATGGAGAGAAAGCCACAGGAGCAAGTTAACGAGAACCCACCTACACTTGATTTTTTACCTCGAGTGTTGGGTTTGGAGGTACGGCTGAGCTTTGTGGCCGGCTGTGTTTGGGTTTCTCCGTATCTGCTGACAGCCTTCTCCGTTGGATCGAGGCAGGACGCTTCCCACAGCGCCGTAGCCAATCATGCCAATCAGATTTGACATTTCGAGTGGGCCCCAGAGTCAGGCCGAGCAACAGACTGACCCGTGAGCTCTGTTAACAATACCACTCAGCAGATTTCAACACCCGCTCGGTTCCCAAACGCTGCCGTGCATCTCTAGGCTCGATATTGTCGAAGAGGACAAATTGAATTGGGCTTAAATTGACCGCTGGATGAAGAGAAAAACAACATTATACGTCTGCTTTGTGAATAGCGCACTGAAATGCATCAAATTGGCTCAAAGGGCTGTTGGGTATTTTGGGACGTGTTGAAGCACATGATTTTTGAAACATTTCTCTCAGACTACTGTTCTCCTGGGACCTCACAATGAAAAAACCCAAACACAGGCAGCCAACTTAAGTTGCATTAATGTAAACATGGAGGTGTGTATAAAACTGAGCAAAAGTGATTGAAACAAAGATAAAGTTGGAGTATGAGAAATCTGAGAGGCCTGTGATTATGCCCATGAGTTTTTCCACACATACACACAGTTGTTCTGACCACCCAGCAACTGACCCCATCACTGTTGCCCCTCACCCAGCCCGAGCATGAGCTGGAAAAAAAAACTACACTGCCCACTTCCTCTTCTTCCACTCAGTCTCTTTCTCCTACTCCCTCTGCCACTCCCAGTCATGTTATATCAGCTCGTAAAGGTGCAAGACTTTGAACCTCGCTGTTACAGAATGTCTTGCCCCTCCCCAGATGACAGCTAGGTTGCATGCCCCTTAAACTTACAGTAAACATATCTATACATTTAGGATTTTAGGAGGTATGGGGAAGAATTAATTTTAAAGTCACATTTCAAAAAGGCTATTCAGAGTTTCCACCATTAACAGTGAGGGATGTTGTCATAATATACTACATAATCTACTTTTATCATCAAGTAATAAAACAGTAAAGACATTTATGTTATTTCAAAGAAATGTTGTTCTTTTGAGCTGTCTAGTAATCAGTGAAGTCTGAAAAGAAGCATCACAGATTCCACAAAAATATTATGCGGCACAATGGTTTTCAACACTAATAATAATAATAAAAGTTGGTCACGCTTTATTTTAAGCACCAATTCTCACTATTAACTAGTTGCATTAGCGTGCATATTACTAGCATATTAGCGGTTTATTAGTATTTATAAAGCATATTTCAATACCTTATTCTGCATGATCATATTTTAGATCCCTTAATCCTAACTATTAATAAGCAGCAAATAGGGAAAGTTAATGGTGTTTTTTAGTGTTAATAGTGAATTTGTTAACCATTCTAAAGTGTTACCAAAAAGTTTCTTGAGCACAAAATAAACATATTAGAAGACTGAAAATTCAGCTTTAACATCACAGAAATAAATTACATCTTAGAATATTGGGGGGGAAAAAGCTATTTTAAATCGTAATAATATTCCACAATATTACTATTTTAAATAAATTCTAGCATTTATTTAAATAAATAAATTATAGCAAAAACACTATACAGCACAATGCTTTTCAACTTTGAAAATAATAAACTTTCTTGAGCACCAAGACTGTAATAGGTGTTGAAAATTCAGATTTACCATCACATATGTAAATTACACTTTAGAATAAGAAAAAAAAGTCATTTTTAATTGTAAAATTATTCCACAATATTACTTATTTAAATAAATTCTATAAAGAACATTTCCCTCCAAAATTGTAATTACTTATATTGTGAAAAATATCCTCATGGTACTACAATGTGAAAAAATAATGATTATGTTAACTGCAAAATATTTATTCATAGTGGCAGAAGGCTATTTGTTGTATTGTCTGTGATTTACACTGATTTTAATTTTAAAAATTTGACTTCATTATTTATCATTAATAATTATTGAATCATCATTAAATGCAAACAAAAAAAAAAATGGTAAAAACTAACATGGCATTACAGTAATTTGAGATTGTGTGATAAATGTGCTTAATGAACACTATTTTACATAAATGGTGCTGAACAATTTTTGATAATGGTCCTTAATATTTACAACACATTGTTTTCATGTAAAACATAATTTCTTGTTTCTTATTGATTTTAGGGTGAAATATGACCTGAATGTTTTTCACCCTCACTCTTTTCTTTGAAATAGCAATTCTTTGAAGTAGAAATATTTTGTACCAATATAATATAATATATTTATTAGGTCTTCACAGTGTGTACCTGTTTTTTTTAAATATATGTTTTTTATTAGAAAACAAAAATTATGAAACAATATCCGTAAAACTGCCAAAAAAAAAAAAGTAAAAGGTAAAATAAAAACAGTAAATCAATTGCAAACACGGAATTACAATAGATAGATAGATAGATGTTAAATTACATTCTAAAAATATAAATATTATTTTCTTATTAAAGACAGTTGTAACTAGATGTTTGAAACCAACATACAAAAACTACTAGCGAAAACATGCATTGCTGCAACTGCAGATAAAGTGTCCTGTTCTTCTTCACACCTTTAGTCTTCATCTCAGTTCCTTCAGCTTCACAGTCTCATTTGTGCTTAGAGAAAAAAAGTTTAGGCTCCTGTTGGGCCAAGCCTGGCCCAAGGCAGAGCATTGAAGTCCTGCAGACCCTCAGAGGAGTGAGCAGCGCTGCTCTCGTGATGGTTAGAGAATTTATTTCCTGCCACTAGTGCTGTGATCTGGCTTTGTCATTAACACAACTGCTGTCCGAGGATTACAGTAATAGTACAGATTATCATCTCTCACATTCTAACCACTCAAACCAAACCTCAACACCTAGCCTTTATGAAGAGTAATTGAGCATTTTCTTTTACTGTTTCCATGTACTGTACACTTGCTTTTTCCTCATCTCTTTACCTCGCCATCCTCAGTGTCTTCCTCTCTTTCTTTTTCCTTTCTTTCTTTCCTCTCTCTGGTGCAGATGTTGCAGCGGTAGCAAAGGTCAGAGGTCACTGAGGGTTTGGGTTTCCTGAGCACAGCCTCCTGTGGAGCTCAGTCAGGGCGCTTCCTTCAGCTCAGCCCACTCGCTGCAGTCTCCTCTGCAAAAATATTAGTCTTCATGCAGCACAGGGGAAAAAGGAGAGTGAGGGAAAATATCCTTTTTCTTTGCCAGCTATGATGGTACAATCATGGTCTCATCTTTATGTAAAAAAAATTCGGTGAGATTGCACTTCGCTGAGTACAAACACAAGCATGTATAAGTGTGGGCGAGAAACATATCCAGGTCATATTTCACCATAAAAATCAATAAGATACAAAAAATATACATTTTGCATTAAAGCTATTTATGCTGTATATTAAGGATCATCATCAAAAATTGCTATTTGTAAAACATTCATGACAGTTAAGCACATTTATTACACATTCTTCTATTACTGTAATGCCAGTGAGTTTCTCCTCATTACTCTCAATGATGATTCAATGTTTATTAACTTTTTTTTTTTTGCTTAAAATCAGTATAAATTACAGACAATAAAACAAATAACACCACTGCGAATAAACACTTACTTCCTAATTTTGTTGTAAACACAAAAATACAGTGACTATAAAGGTTTTACAGTTAACATAATACTATATTTTAATATTATTTTATAATATTTAATGTTAATTTAGAATATTATATAATATTTTTTCCACATTATAGTGCCATCAGGATATTTTTCACAATATAGTAATTAAAATTGTGGAGCGAAATGTTTTTATAATATAAACAATAATATAACAACAGAAAAATTATTTGTCTGTAAAATATTATTTATTTATTTATTTATTTATTTATTTGATTTTAGATGGAAATCTAATGCTCTTGATTCTGTGTGAGAATTACCTGTACAAATACATAAATACAAATAAATGTGTGTGTGTGTGTGTGTGTGTGTGTGTGTATGTATAAGATTAGATTGTAAAAACTGGTCCTAGTAATTAATATATATATATATATATATATATAATAGATAAAGTAATCAATTTCTAATTACTAAATTAGTAAAAATATATATATTATGACAATGAGAATTAACATATGTTAACAAAAATATTTTCAGTAATTCAATAATAATTAAAAAAAGTTAAATCAATAATTCAATTTAACTTTTGGGGAAGTGTGTTTTATCATGAAAATAAAATAATCATTGTCATGAAATAAACTTAATTGAAACAAAGGCCTTATTTTCTTTATGTAGAATTTCATTTACTATTTTTGTATTTCAGTTTTGTATTTCAGAATAACAATTTAAGCAATTATAGAAGTTTAATAAAATGATTTTGGGAATCTCGTATTTGGCATAACACCTTTTGTTATGTGCAGAGTTTTAAATTTCATAGCATGTAATTATTTTAAATGGTCAAAATCCTGAAACTTTGTTTATTTCCAGATTGTAATTTGGATTTATGCATTACAAAGTTTCAATGTTATCTATTATTTTTTATGCAAATATATATTGAACATAAATGTGTATTTGTGTACATGTTTGCAAGCCTATAAGTTTGTGTAAGTGTGTGTGTGCGTTCTGAGGGCCCGGAGGTCCGGCCTCAGCGCTCTTTATAAACACATCAGTTGGGTTGACAGTGCACAGTAGGGGTGGACTGCAAGGCATGGAACTGGGACACAGCCCTCATAAAAAATCACTTCTAATTTATTTCCCCCCAAATTGGAAAGTGCACGCTCACACCTGACTAAATCATCATGCGTCAACAGGAGACGGCCCCCCGCCGCACACAGGCGAAACCTGAGCTCAGCTTTGCTGCACGGTCTTGGGACAGCCAGGCATGAAAAAACACACGAATACACCGCGCACCCTGTAATGGATTCTGCAGATGTGCCGGTCCAGATAGCCCCGTTCTCAATATGGCCTCTGCTATTTAGAAATCCTTTATCAAATTTGTAATTTTGCAGCTTTTTTCATCCCCATCTCCTTCTCTCTCTCTGGTCAGGATGGCCTCAGAATGCCCTCTCACTCTTTTCTTATGCTCCCTCTCATGACTTGTAGCTGCTACCCTTTCTTGTGCCCTACCACCCTCCTTCCCTTCAATTCCTCCCATCAGCTCATCTATCACTTCTGGGCCAGTTGGCGTTTGTAAGCGGGGTGTCCGTGCTCAGCATGCTTCAGGAACAAGATTCCTTCCCCTTAATCTCATATTCTTTATTTAACTCCTAATCAGTTTTCTGATCAGATCATTTTACCTGTTTTTTTCTTCCTCTTCATTTCTTCAGGTTCCTGCCCTGTTCACACACCTTTTCTCTCCTCTTTTTCTCTCTGTGGAGTCTCAGCTCGCAACGCCTAATGTGGAACACACATGTTATTATGCCAGATCGGATGCAGTTTACCATAAGCTCAACATAAACCAAACAAACATCATTGGTTCTCATGGGACAGGAGGTATCGAGACGGGTCGGGCCAGAAGGGGGGATCTGACTGCTGACATTCTAACACCACTAAAACACTACACCAATGCAGACCTCCACAAGATGGCTCAGCTAATTTAAAAAATGGAGTGGTGCAGTCTAGGAGACAGAACTGAGGTGGAAACCAAAATGGGCCTATTAGCACTATTAGCATTATGCCCTTGTCTTGTGTTAAACAGTTAACCCAGTGATGCTCCAAGGAGACTCTCCCTATAACATGTCAACTAAATGCCAAATTAAATAAGAACTAGAATTCATTTAACTGTGGCCTGTGGGTATCTAGTATTGGAGACAGAAAATAAAAAGGCAGCAAAATTAATGCATGTTTTTATTTAGTACTGACCTGAATAAGATATTTCACACAAAAGACATTTTTTTAGTGGATAAAAATGACCCAGTTCAAAAGTTTACATACGCTTGATTCTTACTGTATTGTTACCTGAATGATCCACAGCTGTGTTTTTTTGTTTAGTGATAGTTGTTCATGAGTCCCTTGTTTGTCCAGTTAAACTGTCCACTGTTTAATTCTTCGGTTTTTCAGCATTTTGGGGTATTTGAACCCTTTCCAACAATGACTGTATGATTCTGAGACACTGAGGACAACTGAGAGACTCGTATGCATCTATTACAGAAGGTTCAAACGCTCACTGATGCTCCAGAAGGAAAAACCATGCATTAAGAGCCGGGGGGTGAAAACTTTTGAACGGATGAAGTACTCTTTTCTTATTTTGCCTAAATATTATATTTGTTTCATTGTGTACTACCCTTCACAAGCTACAGAACATACTTACATGTCTCCCAGAAGACAAAATAAGTTAAATTTACCCTGAACTCCAGATTTAAAATGTTTTAACCCCCCGGCTCTTAATGCATCGTGTTTCCTTCTAAAGCAGCAGTGGTCATTTTTTATTAAAAAAACTATTATTTTCTCTTGTGGACTATATGAAACGTCTTTTATGTGAAATATTTTATTCAGGTCAGTACTAAATAAAAAATAACATGCATTTTGTATGATCCCTCTTATTTTCTCTCTTTTTTCAATCTGAAAGAATGTAAAAGTATTGACATTTTTTTTTACATCTCATATTTTTTCCTTCAACATGTCCCTTTATGGGCTCCGTAAAGCACTAGTAATTCAGATTTGTTCATCGGAAAAAGTGTGTATCTACTATATCACTGTGATTCAATCCAATTTTGCTTTGACAAACCAACAGAAAAGTAACAAGTAACCTGGATAGCAAAACATAGGCTTTCGAAATCCAGATCATTCTGATCCAGATTAAGCTTTCTGAACAACCGGCCCCTACAAATGATTCTGCTTTTGATTCCCCAGAACAATTCTGGTTCCTTAATGGATATTAGGGGGGAAAGTGCAATTTGGCTACCAAATAAATAGATCATATCAATATTAAAATAAATTCCTTACTTGAATGCTCACTGATTTTAAATGGTCTAGCCAGGAGATAAAAATGGCGGACTGTGTCCAACTCATTCAGGGGATGAGCTAAACTAATATGGCAAAGATAGTTAGCAGTCATGGGTGGGGCAAGTGCCAATGTGACATCACATTGGAGAATATTACTGAACAGTTCATTCTAAGGCATAGTTTCTGATTAATGGGGAAAATAACAAATGCTGATGCATTTTTTTTTACTACAGTAGGGTGGGTGTGCACACACTACAGACACATAATTATGTTTAAAAACAATATGAGACACAGGACCACAAAACCAGTCATAAGTGTCAATTTTTCAAAATTGAGATTTATAGATCACCTGAATGCTGAATAAATAAGCTTTCCACTGATGTGTGCTTGTTAGGTTAGGGCAACATTTGGCTGAGAAACAACTATTTGAAAATCTGGAATCTGAGGGTGCAAAAAATTAATATTGAGAAAATCGCCTTTAAAATTGTACAAATGCAAAGTCCTTAGCAATGCATATTACTAATCAAAAAATAAGCTTTTATATATTTACAGTAGGAAATTTACACAATATCTTCATTGAACATGATCTTTACTTAATACCCTAATGATTTTTGACATAAAAGAAAAATCAATCATTTTGACCCATACAATGTATTTTGGCTATTGCTACAAATACACCTTTGCTACCTAAGACTGGTTTTGTGGTCCAGGGTCACATATAAAAGTGAATTTTGCATAATAGGTCCCCTTTAAATACATTTAAAACAAATGTGTTTTACTTCTTTGCAAGACTTTCTTTTTAATAAATAAAAGCAATCCAATAATTGACCTTACGATAATTACAGTAAATATTTCATTCATTTAGAAAATACTAACAAATATTAAAATTCTCAAAAGTAAAAGTAATTTGTTCAGGAATCAAACCACATGTCAAGTTATATGCTTTTGATAAACTGAAAAGAACTGACTCATGAGAGTGATTCATTTAAGAATCGTACTACATTGGTCGAGTTGTATGTTTGATTCACTAAAAAGAATCAGTTCACAAGTGTCATTCATTAAGCAATCTGATTAAATTGGTAATCTGGTCACGCTGTAAGAACGACTCACAAAAATTAACCAGCTCATGAAAGTAAGTCCGTCCACAATGCAACAGAAGATGTGTGAATATTGTTAATGGAATTGATCTTCTATATATATATATATATATATATTTCATTTCCCAACCATATAAAGTATATGAGCTGAGCACTTTATGATGACATAAAACTGTCAAACTCATTGTTAATGTTTCATAATCATGCTCAACAAAGCTAAATGGCAATGCAGTTGAAATAATTCTTCATGCATCCAAAATCTAAAACAAATAACGTATATATGGCGGTGTTGGCTAAACCAAACACACTCAGATTCCCTATAATATTCAAGCGTAGCTTTAAAATAACTAACACTCCTTGTGAGAACAGTTCTAGAGAGAGTAAAGGTGAAAAGGAGATTCCATGGCTGACTGATGTCCTGGTTTGGTAGAGAGTGAAAGACAGCGGTAGTCAAAGGTCAGACAGGGTTAGGCTGTCAATGCTATGACATAGAGCGCTTTAACTCTCTCTCTCTCTGCCCTCTGTCTCTCTAGGGCCATGCCAGATGTTAAAATCTATGTAACTACTGACAGGCCTACACAGATCCTTCTCTCAGCCTGTGACTGACCCTTACAACCTCTGCTCTCACAGCTGTTGTACTGTAGAGCACTGTTTCCACAGAGATGGCAGACAGAACAGAAGAACAGGATGGATGACGCTATAACTTATGCGGTAGAAAGCTATGTATCGGGTCGATGTTTTCACTAAAAATACTATGCAATGTGAGAATGATGTGATGATGTTAAAGAAATTTGTATGTGTGTGTTTGAAGGAGAGATGACTGATTATATAATAAAAATACATGAACATGCGTAGTACTCTCATGGGACATGGGAGAGAAGAAATTGTTGAATAAAGTCATTATTTTTGTTTTATTTGTGCACAAAAATATTCTTGTAGCTTAATAACGTTAAGGTTGAACCACATGGGCTATTTTAACAATGTACTTACTACCTTTCTGGGCCTTGAACATGGTAGTTGCGTTGCTTTCTATGCAGGGTCAGAAAGCTGTGGGACTTCATCAAAAATATCTAAATTTATGTTCCGAAGATGAATAATGGTTTTTTGGGTTTGGAACGACATGAGGGTGAGTCATTAATTTTGGGTGAACTATCCCTTTAAAGGAATATGCTCTGTTGTTTTTCTGGTTCTGAATTTTAGCAGAGGGGATGAAAACTACAATCTGGATTTTGTCACATTCGAGCACTGGATGTTTTTACACCCCTATGGTCCCTTATGGCTGCACTAATCTGCTAACCCACTGGATTTCGACACTCGTTGAGCAACAGCCCAAACAATAATGCCACTTGGTATTATCACAACCATGCAAGAACAACAGCCATTTAGACAGGAGACACACGGGGGTGTGATTTGCATGGGTGACCACTGGGGCTAATAAGACAAGCAAACATTTTTACAAACAAACACATCTGTTAAGGCACTGTCTCAGGTGATTAATCACCGTAGTAATTGCGGTGTAGTTCCCCCCAACCAACAAGTCAGGTTCTGTGCTGTGGGAAACATGATCTGGGCTAATACAACCTGCAGTGCTGTGCTAAGTTGTGTTTGTGTTATTACAGCTTGTCCAGCTGCATAAGCAACAATGCCTTGAAGAACCGAACACACCCCAAGCCATATAACATCACGTTACACCGTCGTACCACCATAAACCGCCAAATTAAACACCACCGTACCAGACTGATCTAAGCACCTTGAAACTGAACATAATCATACCAAACAAATGAGTGTATAATCAAATATTATCATACCAAACCACATCAAAACACCACATAACACCATTAAATCCACTCGAAATAATCGTTTCAAACACAAGCAAACTAACAGGGTCTTTTGCTGGGTAGATATATTACAGATTATTTAGGGATTATTCAGTTCTTGGCATAAGAACAAGCTCTTTCTGTGTGCAAACGTACAAGATAAATTTATTGCATTATAGAAAGCAATATTCTAAATCCTGTAGTGAACTTTACTGATGAGATGCAAATTTTATGTTCAGACTTTAAATGAGAAGTTCACTTCCAGAACAAAATGATACAGTAATTTACTCACCCTCTTGTCTTGTCAAGATGTTCATGTCTTCCTTTCTTCAGTCGTAAAGAAATTATGTTTCTTGAGAAAAGCATTTCAGGATTTTTCTTCATATAGTGGATTTCAATGGGGCCTTCAAAATGTAGTTTATATGCAGCTTCAATAAGCTCTGAACAATCCCAGCCAAGGAAGAAGGGTCTTATCTAGCGAAACGATCTGTTGTTTTCAAAAAAAAAGCAAAAAAGTTTACAATTTATATACTTTTTAACCTCAAATGTCGAAAATCTCCCATCTCATTTTCTCTTTCAACTTCAAAATCGTCCTACATCACTGCAGAAGTACCAATCCAGTGTTTACAAAGTGAACATGCAAAGAAAGTTCTTTACAAAAAGAAAAAGGTAAAACAGGAGGATTTTGAAGTTGGAGGAGAAAATGAGATATGAGTTTTTGTATTGACCCGGATTACACAGAGTATGCATGTGCATCGCAG
>JAHKKF010527177.1:3510-39388 GCA_019740295.1 Labeo calbasu
TAGCATGTTTATAGCCTGTTTAGCATGTTACTAATAATAATTTTCAAACATGATTAACATGTTACTAGCACATTGCTAAAATGTTTTGAGCATGACTAACATGTTACTAGCATTTGCTTGCATGTTTCTAACATGATTAGCATGTTGCTAGCCTGTTTCTAGCATAATTAACATGTTACTAGCATGTTTCTAACATGATTATGTTACTAGCTTGTTGAGAACAAGATTAGCATGTTACTAGCATGTTGTTAACATGATTAGCAAGTTACTAGAATGTTGCTAGCATGATTATCAAGTTACTAGCATGTTGCTAGCATGATTAGCACGTTACTAGCTTGTTTATAGCATGATTAACATATTACTAGTATGTTGTTGCCATGCTTAGCATGTCACTACCATGTTTCTAGCATGATTAACATATTACTAACATGTTGTTAACATGATTAACAAGTTACTAGCAAGTTGCTAGTATGATTAGCAAGTTACTAGTATGTTAACATGTTTTTAACATGGTTACCAAATCAGCAGCATGTTACTAGCATGAATAGCAAATTACTAACAGTTGCTATATAATTAGCACACTGCTAACATGATTAGCATGTTAATAGCAAGTTACTAGCATGATTAACATGTTTAAACCAGCTAAAACCAGTTGATTAACAAAAACTAACTAAAAACCAGCTTGTCTAGTTTTAGCTGGCTTAAGATGAAGATAGCTGGTTTAACCTTGGCTGGTCTTTTTTAGCAGGTCGCCAGCTAAGATCAGCCTGACCAGCTAAAAGTGGAAAAAAAAAAAACAATTTAAACCACTTTAAAACCAGCCTGGGAGACCAGCCAAAGCAGCCATTCAGCTTAGGTTGGTTTTAGCAGTTTTTTTTAGTAGCAATAAACAGCTTAGATGCACCATAGGTCTCTCTCTGTATAAAAGTTTTCACCCCTTCAATGAAAGTCTATGGGATTTTAGGTGGATTTGATAGTCTGGTTTTCGAAAACCTTAAGCAGGGTCACTAAGAAAAGATATAGCAACTAACTTCAGACCAGTCTGACCCGAGTTAGGTGGTTGAAGCTCTTGGAGGAGATACGGACTCAGAAGTTTTGGCTCAGAAGAGTACAAAACATCATTAATACTATGTGAAATTCCCACATAGTCATGATATTCATAATTATGTCAACATGTGGATGATTTGATCTCCATCTGAAGTATCAAACCTTGAGCAGCAGTTTGCAGATCTCATATTTGCCCTTGGCTGCAGCCTCATGTAGTGGTGTGAACTTCCAAAGGTCCGCCACGTTCACAGACGCCCCATGTCTCACCAGTAACTCTGCCACCTCGTAGTGACCGTATGAACATGCATTATGCAAAGGAACCAGACCACTAATAAAGAGAAATAAAGAGAACTAGTCAGAGAATTCCAACACAGAGCAATGACAGTCACACTAACTGAAATGATGATCATACCCTTTATCTTTAGCATGCACATCGGCCCCATGATGCAACAGGTATTCCACCACAGCCACACGGTTGTAGCCTGCAGCAAAATGCAGCGGGGTGGAGTGGCGGCCCTCTAGATCACGACAGTTCACGTTTTGAGGGGAGCACAGTTGCTACGGAAGACACACAAAAAAGTGTATTGACGTCATCAAATGAATAAACATTTATTGATTTTCTGCCTGATTTTAAATCTTTAAAACAGATAAAGTCTTTTTTTTTTTAAGTATCTTATTTGCAATACATGTGCTATTTTATACCACAATGCAAAAGTGAAACCATCATTTACCTTCACTGTGTCAAGGTCTCCGGCTTTAGCAGCCTCGAGGAAGCGGTAATCCACATCCGAATTACGAGGAGGAATGTTCTCTGGAGAAATTAATGCAGGAATATCATAAGAGATTCAAGAGATTGTGTTGTTAAGATAGTCGGACATATAATTCATTAATCATACTGTAATAAGACTCAAGAGTAATAGATGTAATACTGTAATAGTACCATTGAGTATTTGTTGAACGGCTTCATTGCCCATCTGTGACGCGGTGAAGCCCTGAAGTGAAATGATTGACGGGTCAGCTCCGTAACTCAGCAACAGTCTGCAAGTCTGAATGTGACCAGCGAGGGCCGCCCTGTGCAGGGCTGTCTGTCCCAGTGTGTCCACAGCATTCACCTACACACACACTCAAAGGCTTATTATGAAGAAACCTTTGGGGTCAGTAAGAAGTATCACAGTTTCCATAAGAATATAAAGCAGCACAGCTGTTTTCAACATTGATAATAATAAAAAAAAATAACTATATGTGACCCTGGACCACAAAACCAGTCATAAGAAGCACGGGTATAATTGTAGCAATAGCCAACAATACATTGTATGGGTCAAAATTATCGATTTTTCTTTTATGCCAAAACTCATTAGGGTATTAAGTAAAGATCATGTTTCATTAAGGCATTTTAAATTTACATTTTATCAAAACGTAATTTTTAATTTGTAATATGTAGGGCTGCACGACTTTGACAAAAATCATAATTGTCGTTTATTTCCTTGAAACTGTAACTGCAATTATTAATTACGATTATCGCAATTTACATTGAATAATGTTTTGAATAGCTTTATACCATTGTTTGAAGCAACTGCATGCCACATTTTATATATAGTTCCTCTTTAAATATACATAAAGTAAAAAATAACTTTTAAAACAATGAGAAAAAAACCTGTAGGAAAAATACACACATCTTAAGAAAGCAGAACAATAATTTTTTGCTAGCAACATGATAATTATGCTAGAAATACATTAACAACTACTAATATTGGCTAATCATGCTAGCTAACCATGTTATAGCATGTTAACAGCATGCTATGGTTGTTTATTGTAATTGTGTCTTTTGATTGATTACATAATTGTGGTAGCTTATTATTTCAGCTTAAAAAAAAAATAGACCCTTATGACTGGTTTTGCGGTCCAGGGTCACATATAAAATGATTTCTGAAGGATCATGTGACACTGACACAGGTAACAATGCTGAAAATTCGGCTTTGCATTACAGGAATAAATAGCATTTTACAATACATAGGTACTTAGCTGGTACCTTTGCTCCGTGTTTCTGAAGGACTTCAAGCACGTCATTATGACCCCGTTCAGACGCTACGTGGAATGGAGTCATAAAACTAGGAGGAAGAATGTGATAATGAAAGAATGTTACTTTACTTTATGTGTAATTATTTCATGAATTTACTAGCAATTTTGGAGCGAAAACGGTTTCAAATAATGTCTTTTTCATATCTAAAGTCAAACACTTACTCCTTGTTCTTCTCGTGAATGTTGGCACCTTTCCGCAGCAGCAGCTCTGTGACCTGTTTGCGTTTGGGATGAGGAGAGGCTACGGCGCAGTGCTGTGAACATCATAAAGAAATTTTAATAAAAGCATCATTAAAACCTTAAGTATTCAGAGGAAACCAAATAATGTGCTCACCAGAGCAGAGTCGTGCGAGTGAGGGTGTTTGAAGCTGATGATCTCTTGAGCTGTTTTCTTGACCTTTGCCATGTCTGCTTCGCGGGCCGCTTGCAAAAGCGTGTGTCCTTTGAACTCATCTGGATGAAGGAAATTGCAAAAAGGTCAAATGAGTACTAACTAAAAATAAAAAATAAAAAAATTGCAAAAAAGGCCAAAGATTACCTAATGTGGCGATGCGGAGTTCAAAACTATCACTTTTTAATTTGCATATGAGCTTTAAATGTACTTACCAAAATTTATTGCACTTACGAAAGCAGTCAAATGTTAAGGTTTTAATGGTAAAAAAAAATAAATAAATAATAAAATAAAAAAAATAATACTCAAAATGTATCATTTAACTTACAGTTAGCAAAGGCATTACAAAAATACATTTTAGTTCAAAAACAAACAAAAAAAAGCTGTTTGGATGTACTAAAAATGATCATTTGCAATTGTAAGATCAGCCTCCTCTTTTCAAGTTTTTAAATCATTACTTAAGACTTATCTTTTTTAAAATGGCTTATGGTCTGGAGTAAATTCTGTCAAATATTTTATTATGGGTGATATTATCTTTGTCATAAATGCGCTATATAAATCAATAAAACTAGTAGAAAGAAACCAGGTCATATTTGCATTTTCTTCTGTCATTGTCCATAATTCTAACCCTGTAATCAGGATTAGGCATGAAACAATATACATGTGAATATTAGCTGAGAATTTAATAAATAGTTGCATTCTGGCTCAGAGGATGACAGGCATCAAGTGTTTGTGGCAGTTTTTCTGGTGATTAAGTGATAATACAAGTGGCACTTCTTCACCTTACAAATGGTTGTCAAAAGCAGAGATGCCACGAAATGCATCATGTTTTGTGATAAAGCATGATGTGCTAGAGCAAAACTAGCACTATTTTTGAAATCAGCACCCCAAATTAGTAAGAAACAAGTATTGGACATCATTCATCAAATACAATGCAGGGCGGTGATACTGAAGAGAAAGCAGCATGAATGTCACTTACAGGTCAGTCTCTCTTTAAGTTCAGGTGTGGGCGCCACATCCACTGCGCTTTTGCCGTGGCAGTTGAGCAGTGTGGGATCAGCGCCGTGACTCAGTAGCAGTGAACACACCTCTACTCGATTCTTACTGGCCGCCTCATGCAGCGGCGTGAACTGCCACAGGTCCATGGCGTTAACGCACGCCCCGTGCTGTGAGCGAGACACAGGAAATCATCAGTCATGTGTTTTAATGTAACTACTTCTGTGATGGGGGAGCAAATATATTTTGATCAGTAAGTATTGGCTGGATTGTTTTCTTTACCTTCAGCAGGAGCTCGGTGACCTCATAGTGACCATAAGAGCAGGCATTATGCAAAGGAACTAGACCACTGATAGAAAGAGAGTGAAAGAGCAGAAAACATTTCAGAATTATTCAAAAGATCATGATTAAAGAATTTAAAGTCAACATAAACTCAAAAACAGCCGTGATTACTTTCTTAATACATACGCTATCACTCAAAAGTTTGGGATCTGTAAGACTTGTAATATTTTTTTAAAGAAGTCACTTATGCTCATCAATACTGCTTTTATTTGATCAAAAACACACAAAAAAACAATAATATTACAAAATGTTATTACAATATAAAATAATGTTTTTTATTTTAATATACTTTAAAATATAATTTATTCCTGTGATGTAAAGCTGAATTTTCATCAGCTGTTACTCCAGTCTTAAGTTTCACATGATCCTTCAGAAATCATTTTAATATAATACATCATATCTATATATTATTAGAATTATCAATGTTGGAAACATCAGGATTCTTTGAATAACAAGTCAAAAAGAACAGCAGTACTTTTCTAACAATGTAAATCTAAGCCATCTCTTTTTTTTATTATTTAACACATCCTTGCTGAATAACAGTATTCATTTCTTTCAAAAAAAGAAAGAATACAAATTTACTTGACCCCAAACTTTTGAACAGTAGTGTATATTGTCAGAAATGATTTCTGTTTTAAATAAACACTTATTTTTTTTTACTTTATTTTTTTCTTTTTTTTTACTTTTATTCAAAGATTCCTGAAAAAAGTATCACAGGTTCCAAAAATATATATTAAGCAACACAACTGTTTTCAGCACAGATAATAAATCAGAATATCAAAATGATTTCTGAAGGATCATGTGACACTGAAGACTGGAGTAATGATGCTGAAAAAAATCAGCTTTGATCACAGAAATAAATTAGACTTTTAATGTATATTAAAATAGAAGAATGTTGTTTTACATCGTAATAGTATTTCACAATATTACTTTTTCTGTATTTTTGATCAAATAAACCCAGCCTTGATGTGCATTAGAAACTTATTTAAAATACATAAAAAAAAAAATCTTACTGATCCCAAACTTTTGAGCGGTAGTGTATTTCTGGTCTCAATTTATCAGCGCATGTTACTCAAAATAAATAACTTGATAGTTTTTTTTTTTTTTTATGTTTTTGAAAGAAGTCTCAAGCCTTTATTTAAACAAAAATCAGTAAAAACAGTAATATTGTAAAATATTATTACAATTTGAAATAAATGTTTTCTATTCTAATATATGTTAAAATGTAATTTATTCCTGTGATGCAAAGCTGAATTTTTAGCATCACTGCTCCAGTCTTTAGTGTCACATGATCCTTCAGAAATTAATCTAATATTCTGATTTACTGCTTAAGAAACATTTCTTATTATTATCAAATGTTAAAAAAACAAGTGTTCTGCTTAAAATTTATGGAAACTATGATTTTTCAGGATTCTTTGATGAATAGAAAGTTCAAAAGAACAGCATTTATTTGAAATAGAAATCTTGTCACTGTAAAAAGTCGTAGATGTCGCTCACCCTTTGTCTTTGGCATGGACGTCAGCACCGTACTGCAGCAGCAGCTGCACTATACGGACTCGATTATACCCAGCGGCCAGGTGAAGAGGAGTGGACTGCAAAAGAACCAGAGAAATATTAATAACCTCTCTGAATATAATCAAGCTAAATAAGTGATCAACAATAACACAAGTGCACAAAGCCCAACCTCAAATATAATTACGTAAACCTGCTTGTAACCCATCCCATCATTAGTTTAATCACTACAATGGCTAACTTTTATGCAGTGAGCTGTTCTGTGTAATGTACTTCTGTTTTGAAACTATGTTCATGATGTTTTGTGATATAAATGACAAAGCCGTTCCTATTCTAGCATCCACACTGAACTGTAAATATATATGGACGTAATTTTAACATCTTAAAGAACACGTAAAGGCCTACTCACACCAAAAACAAAAAAAAAATAAAGAAATCACAGATTAAAGCTGACTTTTTCCACATGTACAGTTAATATATAGGATGTTTTTGCTCTGCTGAATTTATTATACAGTTATGTAAGATATTCAGCCTACTTATTAGGTGGTGTTGTATAGCCACTATTTATTTGTGTCTAGTTTGTTAATTTATTCCCTTGTTTTTAGATGTTGACATCAATCAGTTTCTAACTTCTCATCATTTGACATATGCCTTAAAACGTGAAAAATTGAGTGTTTCTACCCATAATCCTTAAGACAGAAGCACCAATCAGAGAAAATCAACAGTACCAAGGAAAAAGAAATAGATGCAAAAGAGCTCGGCGCCAACCACAAACTCCCATGAAGCATTGCAAGTGACACAAGAGTCAAGTTTCCAACTTAACTTGCATTAAAATGAAACGTATATTGGTTTTATTCTTATATTTGATGACTCTAAACCAATAGTTTAATACTGTACTATTGTTTTTAATAAAACAACATCATTTGCATTGCTTCAAGTACACAGACCAGCAAGTTTGTAATGCTCCTGTCAGAGTGGTTGGTTTGGTTCATGGCTTAAAGCCCTTTTTAATTGAAACTCCTTCAAAGAAGGAGGCCAAAAGTAATACTATCTCTGAACTAATAGGTCACTGTTGTGAACTACTGCCTCTTGGTGCAAGTAGGCCTTTATATCTGCGATCTCTCTTAACAACTGAGGCTTGAGCCTCAATCACTTACAAAGAGATGACAATAAGTGACTCAAATTACTAGTAACTTAAAATAGTCTAAGCATAAAAAAGTTACAAACTCGTTCCCAGGTCATGCAGTGAATAATGAAGAAAGAATGGTGACATGCCTATAACACAGGCTCAGCCTGAACACAACCACAGCAAAACAATCAGCATGACAACCAATCTCAACGCAGCCATTTAGTAAAAAAGATCTGCCCCAGAAGTATGATGCATTCTCTGAGAGAATTATATTAATCGGTGCAGGATGGAAAGGCAACATTCATTTTCATAATCACTATTATGATTACTGAAATAGTACAGCACAAGCAATGGGCAACAGTGCAATGTTTCTAGCATACACACAATGGATCTAAACAGGACAGGATGTCAATCAGAAATCAGGAGTTAAACACCACGTTCGTGGAGAGCATGCGTGCTGATCACAACAAATCAAACAAACGGATTCAAGAACGTGAGGCGATGCATGGATGCAGAGGTTGGGTTTAGGGGTGGAAACATGATGGAGCTCTTGCAAAGGCAGATAATTTAGAGGAGTGTTGTAAAAAAGTTAAATAAAGAGGTAAATGAAAGCCTTGTTTTCAGAACCTGCAGGAATCAACGAAACGTTAGCCGAGCTATTGGTTGATTGATGGATTGTGACCAGCAGAAAATAAGGCAGGTTTCTGTGCGATTTAAGTGTGAACCAGCATATGGATGGATTTTTTTTTAGGGACAAAAATTAAAAACAAATCGTAAGGAAAAAAAAGAATAAAAATCACAGAAGACCAAATAAAACTAATTTCTGTTTCACAAAATAAACTTACCAGCATTTTTTGTGATGTTGACTGAATGTCGCCAGAACAAAAAACAAAACAAAACAAAAAATTAGCTATAAACTAACATATTATCCATCAAAGCCGACTGTGGTGCTTAAAACCTAATAATTTACCAGCTACAACAAACTATATTAACACTCTATATTAAAATTAAAAATCTTCAGCTACTTTAGTTTTGTAAAAAAAAACACTGTATATTATTTTTAGGAATCAGTTCACACAGGAAGATAAATGCTACAGCCGATTTGACTAATATACTAATAAACACTACCGTTCAAAAGTTTTGGCTCTTTTTTTATGTTGTTAACAGACATATTTTACACTCATCAAGGTTGAAATTACTTGATCAAAAATACAGTAAAAACAGAAATATTATAATTATAATATTACAAAAAAACTAAAAAAAACTAGTTTATATTTGAATATCTTGTAAAATAAAATTTATTTCTGTGATGCAAAGCTTAATTTTTTTTTGCATCATTACTCCAGTCTTCAGTGTCACATGATTCTACAGAAATCATTCTAATACGCTGATTTGCTGCTTGATAAATTTTTTCAATTATCATTATTGCTGCTTAGAAATTTTTGTGGATGCATTGTTTTTTTTTTGTTTTTTTTGATAGTTTGATTGACAATTTAGATACTTTTAGATACACTGATAAATAGAAACCTAAAAATACTTTCGATCATTTTAATGCATTTGTTTACATTTAATCAATTTAATCTTTGTTTAATTGAAAGTATTTAAAATCCCAAACTTTTGAACGGTACATATACACACAAATTAATGATTGAAAATGACACAAAAATATTCATTTGCACAATATTTCGTCAATATTCTCTACACAACATATAATGTTTAATATCATATCAGTGAATCCCTTAGGCCTATAAGCATTTTCTATGCTCATGTACTGTGCTCAAAAACAATACCAAGCAGCATAATACACAGTTTTTTTAGCATTAACCTTTCCACGCAAATAAACTCTGGCTACAAAACAAAATGTCAGTGGATCAGAGTCTACGGCATGATATCACTGCCAATATACGCAACTATGCAGAGTATGTTCAAGCTTGTATTATACTTGGTGATCAGCTATTTACATTTACGGATGTAGCAAAGTGACAAAAGAGGAACAAAGCAATTTGCTAATGAACAAAGCAATGTGTTAAACTATCGTGTCCTGTATTTGATGTTAACCTGCTACTCTCAAAATAAGATCAAGATCAGTATCGGAGTGCACAAATGAAATAGGAAGCAATACTCAGCCTCAAAAACAGTAATAGTTCTTTCTATCAATATACTACAGTACGAGTTACAGTACATAACTCCACATCCACCATGAGATGAACAGGAGACTAACAGAGCAACGAATCCACAGTGAACGCTTTCTTAAAAAGCCCTTCTGATATAAAGACACAGAAGTCTGGAGGGAGGGAGTGACCTGAAATGATCAGGGATGACAGAGGATTTGAGGGGAAATCGAGGTCCTGTTATTATGTTGTGATTAGAGGAAGAAATGGATCAAAAAAAGCTTTGGCCTAAATCTTCATGAAGGTCACAGGTGCATTCTGTTTACTCTAAACATAGAATTACCGGAAAGAAAAAACTCAAACAAGGGGGATTTGGGATTGTCTTGACCTACATATATGTCATTTATACAACCAATAAAATATATGAAATCACATCCTGCGCTTGAGTTTAGAAACAACAATCAGATATACTTTCTAAAATAGTCATAGTTGGCATTTACATCTTATCAGATATATCAAATGTTAAACGCAACATTATGGAACATTTTGAAGATTAAATGAAGTAATTCTGATCTGTGTTACCTTGCGTCCATCGCTGGCATGACAGTTGACATTAAGCGGGGTCAAAAGTGCCATCAGCTTTTCCTCATTTCCACTCCTAAGAAAGAGGTTTTCCAAACAGAGGGAGACAAACACTTAACTTAGAGAAGACATTTATGGATCAGTGACAGTCAAATAAGATTCAAATGGCAATAATAACATGCACAATGTAAAAACTTACTGTAAGTTTCAATATAAACATGTCAAAAACATCTCATTCTGATATTCTTGGATTTCCGAAGTCAACGTTTTCTTAACATTAACATACAACTGTGCCAGGTTATGTGTAGCACCTACAGCTCTGTACATTTTCCCAACACTCTTCTCAAAGGACTCCAACATAAGAAACAGGATGTGAACAACCAGCCAAAAACCAACAGAACCACTTATTGAAGTAATAAACTTAGCAATACGGTGATATTAAATTATATTGTGGCAAAAGCTCACCTCGCTGCTTCCAATAGCTCATCCTTCTTATATTCACCTGATGAATTAAAACAGACAGGAAGTGTCAGATAGTCCTGATTTGTAAGATCCATTAATGAATGTGTGGATGTTTTTAGTGTTACAATGCCTACGTTCAGACTGGAATGCTAACATACTGCTTATCATACAGTACATACCTTATTAAATTAGTATGTGAAATGGTATGCAGAATGCAACATTTCAAACAAATGGGTGTTACATTAACCTCACCACATTAAATTTGGTGAGAGGCATCAGGTTGGCATTTTAATTAAACTTTGTATGCAAATAATTACACATGCAGCTGTCCGATCAATTAATTTTCAGACTGGAATGCAGTGCATTGTGGTAAACAGCACTTAAAAAGCATGCCCTTGCGGTATTGGCATTCTAGGAAATTTTACTCTACACAAGCTAGTAGCATGTAGTAAACTCATACTCCATGTGCATTTACTTGCTCATCAGACTGTGTGTGTTGTCAATGACTGTAAAGCAGATGCGCGTCTGTGTATGTCTCACCGGTGAGGACTGTCTTTGCAGAAGGGTCTGCCAGGTCCAGAGCGGATTTGCCGTCAGTGTTTCTGATGTTCGGATCAGCACCGTGCTGAAGCAACACTGTAAGAAACAAAACCAAGCAATACAGTCACCAATACCGAAACTGACAATACCAAAAACCAGATAATGTTTTCTGTTGTGGTCGATAATTATAATTACAGAGTTGTAATTTTAAAAGTGTTTTTACTACTAGTGTAGTTACCTAATGTTTATATATATCATTTAAGGGATAGTTCGTTCAAAAATGAAAATTCTGTCATTAATTAGTCACCTTCATGTCATTCTAAACCCGTAAGACGATTGTTCATCTTCGGAACACAAATTAAGATATTTATGATGAAATCCAAGAGCTTTCTGACCTTGCATAGACAACAAGACAACTACCATGTTTAAGGTCCAGAAAGGTAGTAAGGACTTAAAATAATCTATGTGACATCAATGGTTCAACCTTATTTTTTATAAAGCTATAAGAATGCCTTTTGTGCACAAAGAAAACAAAATAATGACTTTATTCAACCATTTTCTTCTCTTCTGTTTCAGTCTTCGATGTGCGTTCAAAACAGTACAACAGAAGAGAAGAAATGGTTGAATAAAGTCACTATTTTTTATTTTCTTTGCGCAAAAAGTATTCTCGTAGCTTCATAACATTACAGTTGAACAACTGATGTCACATGGTAGTCCTTACTACCTTTCCGGGCCTTGCACATGGTAGCTGCGTTGCTGTCTATGGTCAGAAAGCTCCTAGATTTCATCAAAAATATCTTAATTTGTCTTTCAAAGATGAACGAAGGTCTTACAGGTTTGGAACAACATGAGGGTGAGTAAATAACTGCCAGAAAGATGATGCTATTGACTAATATTGATCAGCAACACATTGTGCATCCCAACCAGTCACTCAACAAAAAAACTCTGAAGAAATAGTTTTACACAAAATAATTACATTTTTCAGAACATTTCAAACCTGTTTGAATTTTTTCTTCATTAAACACAAAACAAGATGTTTAGTAGTGTTAATGATACTGACAAAAAGCATCATCATATCATCTACATCAGCTTTAATATCAGCTTCAATATCTGTCATTAGCTAGCTAATTTAGAGGTTCCTGAAGTGTGACAGATACATCATTATGGGTGTAAATGATCCATCTAGTCTCTCAAATGATACGAGAGCAAGAAAACCGCATTCTTATGGTTACTAATGCTGAAAACCTTTTGTTATGTGGAGGTGCCACACCACCAGACTGAACATAGGTAAGGTTTATGTGGAGCAACATCTCTTCAATTGATATCAGGAGATATGGCTAGACGATATGACCTAAAATGAAAATCTAATTTAATTGATCATTTTACCTCGCTTAGGATTAATAAACAATTTTTTTGATTTATTTTTCTGACCTTATAGTTCATTAAAAGTTTGTACTGTAAATATACTCAACTATTAAAGGTGGGATTTTTTCTCTAATGAAAGAGTGCATTTTCTATTTTTGTGATTTTAAAATAATTGGACGAAACAAATTATTTACGGTTATTTGTTGATTGATTATTTTTCATTGTCCAGTTATGACATGTCCCTAGCAGAAGGTAAAATGAATCAACTTAACTTTTTAAGCTTATGAAGGTCTTACTTGTTTTTTGAGCTCCTGGTTAATATAAAAATACAACTTTTTAAAATAATTCTAATAAAATCTCCTTCCGATATACTAATCAGTACAATAATTTTGACCAATAACAATATTTTCCCCAATATATTGCACGTCACTCTCCACACTTTGCCAAATAACTCTTAAGAAACCGTTTTAAATAAAGTAACACACCGTACTCGGACAAACCCATTCATCACGTACTAATGCAAACTTCAGAGATCCTGTCAGTTTTCTCACTCACACACAGAGTGCTGTCTCAGCACAGGGGTATTCAGCAGTGCTCTATGACATCAGGGTGCAGGAGACAAATACTGCAGGACAACAACATTGCTATCACAACACAGCAATACTGCAACACCAGCTCTATAGACGACGGCTGCAACTCCACACAATGTTGACTGTGTCTCAACAGATGCCTGATTCATTGCTTTTCTGCTAGGGATGCGCGATATATCGGTGACCATCAGAATTTGTCTTTATTAGAGCTGTTTTAATGATCAGAATATGAGTGTTTGGACTGTAATTGGAAACAGAATATTTCTCAAATTAATGCATACCAATGCACACGTCTATTTTGCCCTTGATGGCGGCCTCGTGTAGAGGTGTGTAGTTCCAGTTGTCTCTTGCGTTGGGGTCCGCGCCGCTACACAGCAACAGACTGACCACCTCCGCGTGCCCGAATGAGCATGCATTATGGAGCGGGATCAGACCACCGTCATCGCGGGAATGAACATTTGCTCCAGTCTGCAGGAGATGCTCCACCACGTCCTTCCTGCCAAAGCCTGTCAAACATTACATAGGACAATTGGTTTAAAATGCAATACATCTAATAAGATTAATTTAATTAAAAAAAATGATATATCAGATCTTATTAATATCTGATCTAAAAGAAGTGATTTGCAAGTATATCGGATACACGTCCTTTTAAGGCATAGTTCATCCAAAAATGTTGGATAAGTTCATGACATTTCAAACCCGTTTGATTTTCATTCTTCATTAAACACAAAAGGAGATATGATAATGAGCATCATTCTCAGTCTTTTATTTATCAACTTTAACAGCTAGCTGTCATTACTTAGCTAATTTAAATGGTCCTGAGTGACAGATACATTTCAAGTGCAAACAATCCATATAAAGTCTCTCAATCATAATGAGATCATGAAAACTGCATGCTTATGCTTACTAATGCTGCAAAATTCTCATTATGTAGAAATTCCACACTGTGACTGAACATGGCTAATGTTTATATGGAATGACGCCCATTTAATTAACAACAGGAGACAAAATGCAAAATCTGAACTTTTTAAGCTTATAAACATCTTTATTTAATTTTCTTTTGACTCCTGGTTAACAAATTTCCTGGTATACCCAATTAGAAATGGATTTAGTCACGGAATGCACAGACTTATAGATAATGCCAAAATATTTAATCTGTTTTCTTGCCCACAATGATTATAAACCATAAGATTTAAGAAATGTAAACAGTTTGAATAGATGTTATTGTTTACAGACATAGTCTGCGAGAAATTTAGTGCTGAACAATTATGTGTCAGTCACATAAAATCATCTTCTACTCATGTATATTTGAATCAAATGACACATTATGTAATTTCATAACATGACAAATAACCACTTACAACACTTTTGTATAAAAACAACATTTTATATATAAACATATGTATACTTCCATTGAAAAACCTCATATTTGTTTATATAAATCTTAGTGGAACCAAAATCCACAAAGGTGACGTTTTGTCGTTTCATACGGTCAAAAACAAAGCGCGATGCTTACAGACACGCATTATATTTGGCAAATACAAAAATACAGACCTGCAGCGAAATGCAGAGGGGTTGATTTTCGTCCGGCCATGTCTTTGGCGTTTACATTAACCGAATCCACCAGCCTCTTCACCCGCGACACATCTCCATTCCGACAAGCCTCGAATAGCTCTCTGAACGCCCCGCCGGCCCCGCACACTCCGTCCCCGGGACTGGCCGCTCCTGAGCCGGGGCTCTGGCTGCCTGCGGTCGCGCTGGAGCTAATGCTGCTGCAGCTGGAGCTGCCGAGTGCTGACGACGCTGCGGCGGCCGCTGCTGTTGCTGGGGCGGGCCGGTCTGGGGAAGAGGCGGAGGAGGAGGAGGCCGCTGCGGACTCCATCGTCGATCCGCCACATTCCGCTGCGCCAGTGGCCGATGGGCTCAATAAACTCGTCGATTCGGGAATAATCGCGGACGGCGATTCGGGTGGGGGGGATGCGATCACGGCGTTCCGCGGAGACGGCTGCAGGCTGCTTTGTTGGTGCTGTGAGGATCGACGGGACACCGCCATTTTCCCCCCGAAGCTCCGTCTGTCAACAATAACAGCTGGAGCCGCTGCACTTCCGCTCAGTGTGAGGAGACTTCCGGTTGGAGGCTAGGCGCTACTGATTTTGTTAAATATTGCATTTTCTTTTATTCCACATTTAAATTAATTGTAATGTAATTAATGTGTGATACATTACTTTACATATATGAAAATATAGTGACCGTGTGAAGGAATACTATCTATCTGTCGTTTAGTAGACCTATCATTGATATACTGTTACATTTTTTGATATTTTAAATACATTTGGGCAGTTTTTTTTTTTTTTAAATTTGTAATAGTTGTTGTATTGTGTATTTGTATTATCATTCTTATTTTAAAAAACGTCTATAGTTTTTTTAACTGATATTTATTTCAGTTTCGTTATTTTTTTTAGCTAAATAGCTAAACTAAATAAAACTAATTAATAATGTTTTGGCGACAAGCTGAAAGAAATTAAGTTTCAGGTTTTTTCTATGCATCTTTCTGTCTATCGATTTTAGTGTCACTGAAATACTATTAAAAGTTTTTGATATTCTGAATTATAGTGTTAGCATTTTTTGTGTATGTTTTGTCATTTATATTAGTTATTGTACGCCAACATATATTTTTAGGTAACACTTTACAAGAAGGTGTCATTTGTTGTATTAACTAATATGGACGTACAATGAGCATTACATTTATTATAGTATTTATTAATCTTTGTTAATGTTAGTTAATAAAAATACAGTCATGTTAGTCCACAGTGGACTAATGTTAACAAACACAACTTAACATTTACATCACAACAAAATGTGAATGTTGTAAAGTGTTACCTGTTTTATTTTACTTGCTGACTTGTTACACTAAATGAAAATGAGAAATATTGCTTAGGCAACAGGTTGAAATAAAACAAGTTTAGAGGTTTTTAATATATATTTTCTATCTATCTATCTATCTATCTATCTATCTATCTATCTATCTATCTATCTATCTATCTATCTCTTTAAACCAGGTGTATGACTTAACAATGAAACCGAAAACAATGCTACACCCAAAACTTTGGCCCAGGGTGAAATGATCTACTACTCCACCTCTTTATATGACACACCTCTTTGTAGACATTCAAACTGTTCTGGTATATGGGGCCCTGTTGCTATGGAAACAACAACAAAAACCTCCACTGGCACTATAAGACAAGGACCAGCAGGTTGTTTGGGTGGACAGAAATGATATCCAAGTCATTTTAACAATATATGTATTAGTTCAGAACCAGCTTGTGCTCTGTTGGTTGTTCTTGGTGAAAAAGAACTTAAAGATTGTGAGTTTTTGAGTGCACTGTATTGTTAACATGTAGCTAAGAGAGATGCCTGGTTCCTCTCGTGCTCCAGAGACGGATGGGAATCAAGATTCCTATCTGAAGAGGTGAGTTAAGCTTACTTACATATTTCTAACACAACAAACAAACAGTTTTATTAAAATCAAATATGGCAGACTGGTTGGTGTCTGTAAATGAAAGTTGGGTTAATGTGTTATAAATAATATAATTTGAAAATCTTTTCGCAGGTATTACAGAACCCTTCCAGAGGAGAAACGACTGATGCTTGAAAAGTCTCTAATGGTATGTTACATTAAAGAAACAGTTCACACAGAAAAATGAAATTGTTATTATTTGAATTGAATCAAAGTAGAAAGGAACTGTGACTGTCAAGTTTTTTCATTTTTGGAGCGCTTATGGAGAATAAATAATGACTTTTTTTCATTTCTGGTTGAACTATTGTGATCAACTTTTTAATAATAGGTATTGCAAATTATTTGAGAAATTATAACGACCATGTTTTCTTCATCCAGAATGCACATAATGACCAGGCACACGTCAGTGGTCTTGGAAAGGGGCGTGTTGGTGGTTCCAGACAAGGTAAGACGTCCAAAACATTAAGATTTGAAAATAAATTAACTGATCAGATGTGTGTAATGTTTATGTATTTTTCTTTGTGTGCAGTTCCCGATACAAAAAAAGGTACTGAACACAAGACGGGGGCAGATGCTGAAGATAACGAAGGCAAAGAATCCAAAAAATCCTCCACATGCATTGTGTTATAACATTGCTTATCGTACATTAACATATTCAGAATTACCTCACTGATAAAAACTTGCCAGTCCTAATCATTTCAGCGGATTGAACCTATTGGAAAATGCAAATTTAAATGCCATATTTTGTATTATCAGTATTATTTTTATTCCTTAAACTTGTTTCGCTGCATTACATTTTTCCCCTCTGTTTAATAAGACGTTATGTGACAACTGATGATAAAATTGAAATCTGCAGTATCTACTGGGACTTTTGTATTAATCAACACTGTGTCACTTCATTTCATTCAGTTCAGGTTTGAAAATAAATATTGCGTATGCGGAAAAAAGTCTGAATCTACATTTTGGCAAGTGCAAAGCAATAATAAATGAGTGTTTTGTATTTTCAAAATCTCTGTGCTACAGCACTTTCAGATTCAATGTGTACCACAGTCTATGTACTGAAATGTGGTGCTTGTTTCAGATTCAAAACAGACACAAAAACAATTTTACCAATGGTGCCTTTTGCATTTTTGGCTGTTCACACAAATGGTTCAGTTTAGTGTGTTGTAAAACACAGCTAGACAGCAACACCTCTAAAACAGATGTGAAGATAATAAAAACGTGAAACAAACACCCTGCAGCTTCCGTTTCTGAACAACATTTAGCCTGTTCTGAACAGCTAAGATCAAATAAAAGATATTTAGATATTTGATTTGAGATATTTTCATATATATAAAGTTGTTTAGTTAGTCACAACTGGCTTGCAATTAGTTTTACTGTATGCTCAAGTGTACATACATGTGGTAGACCTGATCACAAGTGAAAAAACAAATGGTCAGTAGTTAAAACATACTGCCACTGACATTTTACAGGGTGTGCACACCTTTTGAGCAAGGCATTTCCACAAATTCTCCAGTAATTTATGATTATTTAGGTATGTAAAAAACATTTAGCAGAGATTGCTATCACAATGAACCACTTCTAGCTAATCAAATAATACAGATCTGAACGTAAATAGAAAAAAATACTATTTTATTCCTTTGCAGTATGTTTTTTTCTTAATATTTTCCTGTGTATTCTTTTTTGAAATACTTGAAAAAAATGTTTTTTTTTTTTGTTTTTGTTTTTTTAAGAAGCTCATAAAGGCTGCATTTACTTTATTAAAAATACAGAGAAACAGTAATATCATGAAATATTATTACAGTTTCAAATAATGGTTTTCTATTTTAATACATTTTGAAATATATATTTATTCCTGGCTGTTGGAACCCTGAGTCTAAAAAAAAATAAGTAAATTTTGTCAGCAAATAATTACAATACTAGACATATCTGACAAGAAACAAATGTGAAAAAAGCACAAAAGTGTATTTGCTTTGAGAAATAAATTAGCATGTCCTGAACTCAATATTACCCCTAATCATGCATTTATAATTGTGTCCGTTTTATACATTTTAAATTCAAAACCTACTCAAAAACTCAAAAAATTGAATCAATATTTTTTTTCACCCAATTAATATTCTGGCAAATAAAACTCTTCACAGAAAAGCAGAGAAGCCCATGAAACTGGGATCTTTAGCATTTGCAATGCATATATTTGTCCCCCATTTATAAATATATTTCAAATGTATTTTAGCAGCAGGACTATAAATAGACCCTCCTATACTTTTTTGTCAACAAGTTGACGTATTTCCAGTTTTCCAGAGATGATCATTGGTGTTTGTGTTCATTCACTGCTGTCGTCACCCACCACCATGTGGCTGTACTTCTTCTGCTGTTGCTCCTTAAACGAATCCTTCACCTTTGCCCTCTTCAGACCTCCATCCCTGTGACACACACGTAGTAATAAACCTTTAACTTAAAGTCAATCATTGAAGCCAGAAAGCTAAAGACAAACTCATTTACACACCAGGCCAAATCCACTAAACCTCCTTGTTGTGCAATGGTTGATTTCACCCTGTTGGCAAACTGCACAGCATCCTCTCCTTCCTGTGCGCACAGGAAACGAGTGAGGACGCAATCAATCACATCAACATTATGCCACAAAAAGCTACAGCTATTTTACACTTAACAGCTCGAGCGCTCACCTCCTGTGTCATTGGAGGCAGATACCAGACGTTGCAGACTATGGCCCAGCTCGTCATCATCCGCAGCAGATAGCTCACCATGCTATATTTGCTGCTGTTCCAGAATGCATCTCCAAACTGAGGGTCATACTATATATAACACACACAGACACTGCGTGAGGGTCATAGTAGGTCAGTATACAAACACGGACTATGAAGATCACTGCAACATGGAACCAAAGCACAGTTCTCTGTTGCTGATTTATTTTATTTTTTAAGTCAACAAGAATTGTAAAAATGACCTGTCATCTTACAATTTACTTTCTAACAGGTAATGTGCATAAAAGACAAGTACTGAGTATTACCTTTATAGCCACGGGGTATATAGTTCCTCCAATTTCAAAACTTCCCTTTTTAAACATCATTACTGATGTATTATTGATGCAAGTTCCTGCAGGGGCAACCAGGTGCAAGTATTAAACTTCAACCACTGAGCTTTTTAGAAACAATGCAGTAGAGCAGGACCTGAAATATGACTGAAACTATATCTCATTGTTATTATGCACCTACCCTCAGGGAAGATGAGTATTGGTAGCTTTGTTTTGTCATTTACGTGATCTCTTAACCTGGGAAGGGAGAGAAAACAAGAAAGATGAACAGAACAGCATGTTATCAAAGACAGTATGAGGAAGAGATGGAAAAACTGATAAATTAAACAAATCACAACATGAAATTATATACATATATACATAGCCCCTTGGCCCCCGCTAAAGGATTTTAAATGCACGGCAACTGATATATATATTTTATATAATCCTTAGGTCTATAAAAATCTAAAAATAAATAAATAATACAAAATATTGTACTATTTTTATATTTATCCAGCTTTTTCATGAGTAACCGATGAGCAGCGCCATGAAGGATTCTAACTTCCGTTTGCTTTTGTGTTCCAGTCTCCATAGAAATCCATGTTAAAATGGGGTAAAAATTGACTGAATTGAAACTTTTTAAACATAATTAAATATAAAAATGTGCGCAGGTTTAACATTATATTATCAGCACAGAAAATATGTTAACACCAGAGACCTGAAATATAAAGCACGACTCCAGTTGGGCAAGACTTCCACATTCAGAAAAAGGTGGATATTGAAAATATAAATATTTAACTTTAGATTAAATTTAGATTAAATTTACAGGCAGAATAGTAGTAGTTAATAGCAAGAGAGGGATAAATTATGGATTTTCTCACAAAAAAAAAACACTTTTTAAAAATGGAATTTTGTTTATTATTCTAGATTAAAATGTGATGGTGATGAATGACAAATGGATATATTCAGGAAAAAAAAAAAACAAATATTAAAAAAAAAATTCCCTAAGCCTATAAAAATATAATATATATTTTTTATTAATCTTTAGATTTAGTTTTGATTAAATTTAAAGGCAGAATAGTACTGAAATAAATATAAATAAATTCTAGATTTTCTAAAAAAAAAAAGGCCTACATAATGAAAACTTGAAATTTTAATTAAATTGTATTTATTTTATATTAAAATATAGCAAACAGATTATATTTAGGCAAAATTATATATATATATATATATATAAAAGTAAATGTACTAAAATGTATTTCAAATACATTTATTTCATGCTAAGTATACTACAAATATATCTACATACTATGTATGCAATTGTACTTTTAGTATACTAAACTAGTATATTTAAAGTCTGCTAAATTGGAAGTCTACTAAATTTGTACTTAATGCACTTTAATTGTGTGGAAGTAGTGCTGAAGTCCAACTAAAGATATACGTAAGTATATTTGGTTGTGCTAAAGTGGAACTATTGCAAGTACACTTTAGGTACACTTTAAATATTTTGCATTTAAAGACTGATATTATTTAAAGACCATACAACCATCAACAATAGTGACATTAAAACATATTTTAGGCTTAATATCAAGAAATGTGCATTGTGCACAAGTAGCACTTCAAATAGAGTTTAATTACATTTTTTTTAACAGTAGGTTTTGAGAGATATGTCAGTAAATATGTTAATGGACTATACTTATTATAAAATAAATGCATTTTATATCTATCACTTTTTTACTTGGGTATCGTATTTGTGTGTCTGTGAAATGTAATTTCCAGTGCTGCTTAAGTCCTCAATGCATGTCAGAACACTGTGTGTTGTTTCTAAATAAATGTGTTTCTGTTGTGCTGTGAGGCACATAGCAGCTGACTCAGACAGACATGACCCAGCATGCAACAGGAGGTATTTTGTCTGAGAAAATATGTAGAGAAATAGATGCATGCATATTTGCAGCTTTATACTGTAGAAAATAATACACAGAACAGACATAAAGAGTTTGAAAATCATTAAAAAATGTTTTTAGTAGGACTTGCTTGATTAACAATAGCAGAATGTCATTATTGTTGATTTACCTTTGTGTCACTAGATGGCGGTCTTTCATCTCAGCTCTCTCAAACCAGATATGAGGGCAGGATCGCTCCATGGCACGCTGGACGACTCCCATTAAACCACCATGAACCTGCCCTACCTGTTTACAAAAAAAAGGGGTTGTTTAGTTGTGAGCAATTTTTTTTTCAACTTCGAAACTAAGCGTGTATAAGGCAGAGAATTAATTAGTCTGTGACCACAGCTGCGGTTTTCTAACGTTTTTGGTGATGCCAAAATTAATTAAATAAACCCACATAACTGACATGTACTAATTTAGATAATACTTACAAATGAGTTGCCCAGAATATTAACAATAATGTTATTATTGAAAAAAACATTCAGCATTTTATTTAATCTTTATATTTTGTTTTTAATGACGAATAACAACAAATATACTGCATAAATTACATTTATTGAATAAAAAACACAGAAGAAACTATTTTAAGTATTTAAATATGGCTCTTAAAATATCCCACAATAAATGAATTAATTGTACATAAATATTAATATTATTGAAAAACACACTGAAAGACATTCATTTTAAGTATTTTCACTTTTTTATATGATGAATAATAAAAAAAATTATATGAGATAAATCATTTTTATTAACAAAAAAAACAGAACAAAACATTAATTTAAAAAAAAGTATTCAAATACGGCTCTTAAAATATCTAAACAAATAAAATAAATTAATTGTATACAAATTTTACTATTACTGAAAAATATTTTATTGTTTTTTGGCTCTCTATGTAGTTTTATAGGATGAATAACAAGAAAATTATATCAGATTAATCTAAATAAACAAACAAAAAAACATTTTAAGTATTCAAGTATGGCTCTTAAAATATCCCACAATAAATGAATTAATATTAATATTACTGAAAAACATACTGAAAGACAGACATTTTAAGTATTTTCACTCATCTTTTTTATATGATGAATAATGAAAAATTATATGAGATAAATCATTTTTGTAAAAAAAAAAAAAAACAGTTTTTAAGTACTTGAATATGGCTCCTAAAATATCCCACAATAAATTAATTGTATATGAATATTAATATTATTGAAAAACAGTCTGAAAGACATTCATCAGCTCAGCTCAGCTTTTTTTATATGATAAATAATGAAAAATTATATGAGATAAATTATTTTTGCAAAAAAAAAACTACAACAACAACAAAATTCTAAGTTGTCAAACACTGCTCTTAAAATATCTAAAAAAAATTTTAAATTAATTACCTATATACTAATTTTAATATTACAGAAAACTATTTTATTGTTTTTCGGCTCTCTCTATATTTTTATAAGATAAATAACAAGAGAATTATACCAGATAAATCTTTTTTAAAAAAAAGAAAATTTTAAGTATTCATATATGGCTCTTAATATATTTCCCAAAAATTAATTAATTAATTCTGTATCTATTTTAATATTACTGAAAAATATGTATTGTTGAAAAACATTAATTATTTGCATTTTCCTTCAGTTTATTTATTTTTAGTTATTTATTTATATGATGAACAACAAAAACAATTTTATACTGAATAATGTTTTTTAAAAATACACACAGTTGTGTCTAAACACAATTAAACACAAGAATGAGAGGTTGGCACCGGTGAATGACAACTATAACCCTAAATCCAAAAAGTAAATAATGTACCATCAGTGTACTATATATGATTTATATATGTCATTCCTAATCTTCTGAATTTATTTGATTGCTTAATGTTAAAAACAGATGTAATTTAAGTCACATTCACTCTAATTTGTATTAAGTAAAGCTGCAGACCTGAGCACAATATACAAATAAAAGAGAAGATAAAAGTGCACAGAAACCCGCACAAACCTGTATGAAAGTGCAAATAGCAAGATTAGAGAACCACTACCCTGAAGTGTTATTTCTGTCTCACTCACCATTGCATAACAGCCGTCATTAGCAAGAATAACAACATCAATTGGCGAAGTGTGATTAGCTACACAAATGCCTCCTCTCTTAGGTCTGTTCTGTCTGAAAAAAAAGAATAAGCATTGCACAGTTACACTCATTTAACACACAATTCACACATTTAACACAGATATTTGTTAATAAGATTGATGATTGGTAGATGCTACAGAATTATGGGAAAAAAGCAGACAGCCTCAGAGTTATTAAGTGTTTCAAACTTGTCACTTATGAGTTATCATTTCAGTTCGGGTAATGGCTTATGTAGAAAGTAAGCTCAATGTGTTGTGGAACAGAGTCAGAGTGTCTGTACAAGTCTAAACCATATTTTTGTTACTTGATTAGAATGGTTGTTGCTGTTAAATGGAGCCTTGAACTCACTTGTTGTGGTAGTGAATCGTAGCTGAAAGGCCTCTTGCACAGATCCTGTAGCACATCAAGTGAACCAGTTCACTCAACCAACCCTTCACTCTGCAACAACAGAAGATTCTAATGAATATGATTAGGATTAAATAACACTTTAATGGACACACCCCGAAAAAACTGACTCAAAACAGACTTAACAGGTGTTTTACCACCTTAGTCCATTGTTAAAATGATTAACAAGTAATTATCAACCACTGGCATCATGTTTGTATGATATACAAAATTACATCTTTTTGAACAACTTTGAACAAAGCTGTATCTATGTGTAACTCACTGACATCAACACAAATCTGCATTTCTGACCTTAATAATTTATATCTCAACTGTTTACCTACAATTATTACCCACTTACCAAACTTTTTGGAAAAGAAGTTGATTTCATCTGTTTATCAAGCCCCCTGAGACCAGTGTTGTTACTGTTAACTAAAACTAATTCTAAAGCTATTAAAACTATTTATATATATTAATATAGTTTTTGTTGACTGAATTAAATCTGAAATATTAGATTAAAATAAATATAAAAAATATATTACACATTTTTTTTAGTATTTAGTTCACGATCAATTGCATCCAAAAGTTTTTGTGTACATAATATATGTGTACTGTGTATATTTATTATGTATATAAAAATACACACACGCATGCATATATTTAAGAAAAATATGTTATGTTTACATATTAAATATACTTATATATAATACTAATTATATGAATATAAATATATACATATAAATATATATAAATATTTTAAAATATATACTGTATGTGTGTGTCTTTATATGTACAGTTGCATCTCAAAAAATTAAAATATCGTAAAAAAGTTCATTTTTTGTTTGTAACTTATTTAAAAAAATTTTGCATGTAAAGCAAAACGTTTCTAAAGTTTTTGGTTTTCATTTTGATGATTAGGACTTACAGCTCATGAAAGTCAAAAATCCAGTATCTCAAAATATTAGAATATTTCCTTAAATCAATCAAAAAAACATATTTGCAAAACAGAAAAGTTCAAGATCTTTAAAGTATGTTCACTTATGCACTCAATACTTGGTTGGCAGCACAAATTACAGCAAATTCCTTGCTCCTAGAACAAAATGCAGCATCAGTAAAGTGTGACATGGAAGCGATCAGCCTGTGGCACTGCTGAGGCACTACTGAGCCTTCAGATTGACTGTATATTATTGGATCGACTGTTCCTGATCTATCTCTTGAAAATATCCAATAGATTCTCTATGGGGTTCAGGTCAGGCATGTTGGCTGGCCAATAAAGCACAGTAATATCATGGTCAGCAAACCACTTGGAAGTGTTTTTTGCACTGTGAGCAGGTGCTAAAGTCCTGCTAGAAAAGAAAATCAGCATCTCCATAAAGCTTGTCAGCAGATGGAAGCATAAAGTGCTCCAAAATCTCCCAGTAGATGGCTGCATTGACTTGATAAAACACAGTAGACCAACACCAGCAGACGTCACGGCACCCCAATACATTACTGACTTTAGAAACTTCACACTGGACTTCAAGCAGCTTGGATTCTGTGCCTCTCCAGTCTTCCTCCAGACTCTGGGACCATGATTTCAACATGAAATGCAAAATTTACTTTTATCTGAAATAAGGACCACTGAGCAACAGTCCAGTTCTTTTTCTCCTTAGCCCAGGTAAGATACTTCTGACGTTTCTGTTTTTTTGGCTTGGTAGTCCTTCTCCTGAAGACGTCTGAGCGTGGTGACTGTTGATGCACTGACTCCAGCTTCAGTCCACTCCTTGTGAAGCTCTCCCAAGAGTTTGATTCGGCTTTGCTTGACAGTTTTCTCAAGCTTGTGGTCATCCTTGTTGCTTGTGTACCTTTTTCTACCCAATTTCTTCCTTCCAGTCAACTTTGCATTTAATATGCCTTGATACAGCACTCTGTAAACAGCCACCCCATTCAGTAATGACCTTCTATGACTTATTCTCTTTGTGGAGGGTGTCAGTGATTGTCCTTTGGACCACTGCCATGTCAGCAGTCTTCCCCATTATTGTGGATTCAAAGAACAAGAGATACCCGGAATTTATACTGTAGGGATGGACATTTAATGAAACTCAAATGTAAATATTCTAATATTTTGAGATACTGGATTTTTAAAAAATGAACTTTTTCACAATATTCTAATGTTTTGAGATGCACCTGTACATAATAAAGGCACATAAATTAAATTAAAATGTAAAATTACTGAAAATATAATAAAAAATATATATAATTTAAATAATACTGAAGTAGCACTGCCTGAGAAATAGGTTTGGCTTTGAAAATTTCTTTAAAATAATCCTATGTTATGATGCATTTTATTGCTGATTATTCTCTAAACTAAATTATAACTAAAGACTTTCTTTGTGCTTAACATACAACATTTTGAGCAAAAAATTACTTGTTGGTTTAGACGTGTTATTCATGCATTTGTAAAGCTGATAACATCACTAAAGAATTACCTAAAATCGGGGAGGAAACCCACCATCGTTGTGGCAATCACCAACCAGCTCAGCCCTATAGATGTAAGTGTAACCCTACAAACAGACACAATAACAGAAGGACAGATGCACGACTATCAAACAGTGAATTATCAAACTGTATACTATTTCTATTTTTAGAATCCAAAAAATGGCTTTTTCAATATAATATACTGCCAATACCACAACAAAGCATTGAAACTTACTAATATACTAATACACTATTTAAATATTTTTAAGTGAAGTTTCTTGTGCCCACCAAGGCTGCATTTATTCAATCAAAAATACTGTAAAAACTGTAATTTGGCCAAATGTTATTAGTATTTAAAATAGCTGATTTCTATTTGAATATATTTTAAAATGTAATTTATTTCTGTGATTCAATGCTGAATTTTCAGCATCATTACTGCAGTCTTCAGTGTCACATGATCATTCAGAAATCATTCTACCATGCTGAAGAAAATCCTGCTGACCCCACTGACCCCAAACAGTAGTGTATTAGGCATAGACCTACCGTAGAGGAAGCAGTATGCAGTATCTCACGAGCACACCAACTCCCCATAGTATTGTGAGCCTGAGAGAGATGTACTGGAAGTTGTTGTTGGTTCGGGTGAGGAGGTTCCAGGATGCCAGCTCCTCTGAGGTGAATCTCTGCGTGACATCGTCTTCTACTATACTCTCAATGCCTTTCCTGGTGAAGTACTGGATGTCGCTTAGAGTGAAGTCTCCACGTTCAGCTGACTTCGGCCTGTTCCGGCGCAACTCCTCGATCTCCTGCTCCAAAGATGAATTATCCCGCTGAATTAAACCTGAGTCACACAAACAAAAGTGCTGGTTAATTATTATTTATAATAAAAGTCTCTTATGTTCACCAAAGCTGCATTTATTTGATACAGTAAAATCTGTAAAATTATGAAATATTATTACAATTTCAAAGAACTGTTTTGTATTTTAATATATTTTAAAATGTAATTTATTTCTGTTATGGAAAGCTGAATTTTCAGCATCATTACTTCAGTCTTCAGTGTCACATGATCCTTCAGAAATCATTCAAACTTTTTTATAGTATTATTTGATGAATAGAAAGTTCAAACGCTTTTGTTTAAAATACATATCTTTTGTAACATTGCAAATGTCTTTTCTGTCAATTTTGATCCATTTTAATGCATCCTTGCTTAATAAAATTTATAATTAAATAATTAAATTAATATTAATTTCGTAAAGAAATCTGATCAGAAGATGTCTGTGCCCAATCACTTTCATTATATGAAAAAGAATAATGTGAACATTAGTATATGATGACAGACATTTCATTTTTGGGTGAACTATCCCTTTGATATGACGCAAGCACTGAAAATACTGTGCCCATCTTAAGAAAGACAGACTTTATAACCAAGTATAATCAATAATGCTTTCATCAGCTGAGATGATGATAAATCAGTGAAGATCAGTGAGGTATTGATAAAGAGCATTTATACATCTAATGCAGGGTGTAACTGATAAAGACGGGCTAAAGTCCACTGTGAGTGTGTAAGAGAGAGAAGGGAAACTGTCATCATTGTGTAACGTGTGAATGCTTGAGTAGACAGATAAGCTGAAAAAATCTCAGAGCACTCCTTGTGTCAGATCACTGATCGTGTCTAAAGGAAAAAAAAAACATCATGCAGGAAAACTAAAAAACCTGAGCAACGATATAGAGAAGACAGCAGCTCTCTTTGCACTGAATGCAAAAACAGAAATCCTGAGTAATCCTTATACAGTGAGAAACAGAGGTTTAAGCCTTTATTCACCGATAATCTTTAACTATGTCACAAAGATCTGCAATCTCATTTGCATTCATCTTCAAAAATGACCCACTGACCTGTCGCTCTAAGCTTGACATTGTAAATAATGATTTAAAATTCAGGCTGTTCCTCACACAAAGTTATCATATGACTTCAAATTACCTGATATATAGTGATGGTGATTTATGATGTTTTTTAGAGACTGACAGTCACTATAGACTGGAATAAAACTGCACGGAAACTAAAACACTGTTCAAAAGTTTGGGCTCATTATTATTTTTTTAAGAAATTAATACTTTTATTCAGCAAGGATACATTCAATTGATCAACAGTGACAGTAAAGGCATTTATAATGCTACAAAAAATTCTATTTAAAATAAATGCTGTTCTATTGATCCATGCATCAAAGAATCCTGAAAAAATGTATCACAAAAATATTAAAATAAACTGATTTCATATCAGCAAATTAGCATATTCGAATGATTTCTGAAGGATCATGACATTGTGTTTTTGCTAATGAATTTTTCACAAGGATCATAAACCACACAGTAAACAACCTTAAAGCTTAATTTATTGTGCAATGATATGCATCCTAGTTTAACGTGTAGAGATGACTGTAAGAGAATACATACAATTGCACTGCTTTCAAGATCAAGGTCTAAAAAGTTTGCAGTCAGTAAGATTTTTGAAAGAAATAATTACTTTTATTTTGCAAAGATGCATTTAATTGATCAAACGTGACAGTAAAGCCATTTATAATGTTACATAAGATTCAATTTCAAATGCTGTTCTTTTGTATTTGATCAAAAAATCCTAAAAAAAAGTATGAATTTCCACAAAGATATTAAGTAGCACAACTGTTTTTTATCGTAGATTGAGCAGCAAATCATAATTTTATATGATATACAGTTATTTTAAATTACAATAATATTTCACAATTTTACTGTATTTTTAATCAAATAAATGCAGCCTTGGTGAGCATGAGAGAATGTGTTTGGGATATGTGGATGAATAAAAGATGGCAGAATTCAGATTTGGGGTGAGGGAAAAAAGAGATAAAAGTCTTATTTTAGTTTATTTACTTATAAAACACCTGGATCCAGATGTGTTTGTGACTGTATGTGTGTAAACTCACCATTTGATGCTGAATGTTTCAGTATTTCCTCTGCTCTACTCGCCCTTTGGATTCTGTGTGTTGCCCACTGCAAAAACACCAGGCAAAGCTTAATATATGTGACCCTGGATCACAAAACCAGTCGCAAGTGGCACAGGTATATTTGTAGCAATAGCCAACAATACATTGTATGAGTCAAAATGATCTATTTCTCTTTTATGGCAAAAATCATTAGGATATTAAGTAAAAATCATGTTCCATGATTTTGGAAATTTCCTACCATAAATATACCAAAACTTAATTTTTGATTAGTACTATGCATTGCTAAGAACTTCATTTGGACAACTTTAAAGGTGATTTTCTCAATATTTAGATTTTTTTTGCACCCTCAGATTCAAGATTAAAGCTTATTCATTTTAAAAAGACTGACCCTTATGACTGGTTCTGTGGTCCAGGGTCACATATACTGTTTGATTTCCATTTGTTCCTGACATTAGGCTTTAATCTTGCATAATCAATCACAATTAAGACCAAAGGGCACAACAATGTGATGACGCAGTACATTTCAGTTTGAGAAGTATATACTATCTGATTATGCCACAATGTTCATTGGTCAACAAAACGTTTTCATTTCCCCTTGGTGAGTGTGTGCAATAGCCTAGTGTCTTGGCAGATGTAGCATGTCAAGTACTGTTGGAGTGTGTCATGCTGTACTGCTTAAACCTTTCTAAAACATGTCTAAATCATGTGTGATTAATATATATATAGTTTTAATAGCTCATATCAACTGAGAAACTACAAATTCATTACTAAAGGTCTACAATTTGCAACTATAGAGAGATTAAAAAGCTTAAAGTCAAGGTGAATTGAATGACTTTGTAACCCATTTTACTTCTATAATATAAAAAATGTAGGGCATGACTCGGTTTTATCTTTTGGAAGCTGATAGGAGGAAAATTAGGTGTTAAAACGTAGAATGGAGTCAGATATTTGACTATTGGTTAATATTATCCCATTGCTTGCACATCTTAAGTGACATTCGCGAAGGAAGTTACAACATTTTGATTACGAATTACGAGGAAAACTACTTTTTCGTTGGCATAATGTGCACAATCAATTGTTCACATCAAACTTGTTGAAAAAAAGTCATGGACATAATATATCCTTTATTTTTAAGCCTGTAAATATTTAAACGTTATTTATATACTTTATAGTTTTCATTAATATTTTGAAATAGCTTTTATTTATAGATTTTATGTTGCATTTTAGTTACATTTTTACGAATTCTGCCATTTTAATTCATTTTTTTTATTCTAAATAGTTAAACTTTTTGTTTCAGTTTCAGGAGCAATTTGGTATGTCAGTTTACGTATTTCACTGCAACTATTTTTATCTCTAATTTTAAAGTTTTTCATCTAATATTTATATTTTATTTCAGCTTTATTTCAAACATCTTATTTATTTATTTTTTTAACAATAACAACACTCATCTTACCTACCTCTAAGGTTTTGATGAGGATCTTCATGTAGGTCTCTGTAATGCCTAGCGAGATCCCAAACATGGCAGGCAGCATGATCAGGACCACCAAACTGGTGAACCAGACCCTCAGCACAGGGAAAAACACAGCCCAAAACCCCTCCATAACCTCACAGACCAGACCACTTTCACTACAAACACTACAACACTGGGGGAAAATGAAATAAAATGCATGTATTATCTCTAAACAACCATGTTCGTTTATTATAATACACTTATGATAATAGCAAAACTTGACTGGGAAAAAAGACTTTTGATGATGTGATACACACCATAAAGACTTAACCTATATTTCACTTTTATCCTTCTATCAGTCGAGGCAACACGGAGCAATATATCACAAACAAGTCAGTCAAGTCAGTCAGACAGTAGCTTTTGTTTTCTCAATGAATTAAGCTTGAGCTTACCTGGTTTTATGAAATGACAGCAGCTCTACAGGACAGGAAGCAGAGAATGTTTCTCGCTGTCATACTCCACTGACTCTTAACATGATGGACACTGGAACCTACGGTGTTTAAAAGTCCGTTTAAGGAACTTCTTCAGCCTTTACGCAGAGTGATTGGGAAATAGCAATGCTGGAAGACATCCTAGACCTGTAAAATGTAGAACAAAGTTCAACTGCAACAATAGAAAACTGCGCCATCGTGAGGATAAGTTGTGCAGTGCACAAATGCAATGGCATTGGAATCCCTCTCTCTCTCTCTCTAGTCTACAATTTTAAGTCAAACTTCAGAATCCCAAAACGTTATTATTTCTGTTTAAATAATATTTGAAAATGCCAAATTTACAAAGCCTACAAAACTGCATGCGTAATACTTATACATGTGTTTAAACTAGCTTTATTAGAAATTTAGCATGACACACTTCTGTCTACTTTGTTGATTAAATGAATGCAAAAATTCAAAGTATTTCTCAGTCTTTCACAGCATTTACCACATTAATGAAGACTTCAGGGAATAATGCAGTAAATTTAAGGGTTTATGAAGTTAAACATTTTAGTGCCTTGAGTGCCATGTGTGATCCATATGGATATGGAATGTTTTCTAAAATTAGTAAGTCTTTGATTACATAACCATATCAAGACGAGACACATGAACTTCTCCCAAATTGTTTTTTTTTTTCTGGTAAAAAGGTGTACTTTAAAGTGTGCTTACTAATTTAGAACATGAGCAAAATGTGACTTATTCACGTCATAACTCTGCATTCCCGTAACTCAAACAAGATTCACTGCTACAATCAATGGGTTTTTAAACTTAAATAAATAAATAAAAATTAACTGATCAATAGCGCCATCCAGTGGTCAGGTATTTCCTTACATTTAGCAGCAGTGAAGCCAGACATTAACAATCTTCTCTAAACTATTGTAAACTTGTAAGAAGAATCACCATTTAACAACATAAGGACAAGGATCAAGATCAAACCGCAACTTTGTGATACACTTTAGTACTTGAACTACATGTTTCCAGAAATCAGATATTACTAAACAGTCCCATAATATGTGCAATAATATCTTAATTAATACTGCTCGTACGTATCTTCATCGCCTATTAACTTCAGTTTGTCAAAATATTGCACCCTTTATTGCTTCCAAAATCCTAAGATTTAGCAGCTTCCACACGTTTTTTCTGTGGTTTAGACAGCATAAATTAACAGAACAATGTATTCAGTAGTATTCAGTAGTAGTATTCAGTCAACCGTGCAATCCATGCTGTTGTTTACATCCGAGTACATCCAATATGGACCCGCATACAGGTAACTGACCAAAAGGTGATGTAAGTGTAAACCCTCTAATGGGAAATAACGAGAAGAATAACAACAAAGTAAACTGTAAAATTGTTTGCACTACACCAGTCTGTTCATAATTAAGATAATGCATTAAAATAATATGATAAGACACACCAATCTGCAACATCAAGCAGCAAAACAAACTGTTCTGTACAGCCAAAAATAGCTGGATGCGAGTGAGACCGAAAGCCAGACCCATAACATTTACAAATGGCTGCATCCGCTCTAATGGGAAAAATAAGGATAGATTTTTACACTGTACACGGCCGTTTATACAGAATGCTTTTTTTTTTGCAATCAGCGAATTGTAGCGTTCGTATTGTTTTTCAATACAACACACATACAGTTTTAATAGACTTTTGCTCCTGTGTCTCCTGGTTGAAGCCGTTTTCTAAAAACCCTTTCATCATGTTAAAAGAAGTTCAACTTTTAAAAAAAAAAATGATGGGATAAAATAAGCTGCAAAACTTTGAATCAACTAAACCAAATACTTTACAAAATTATTCACTTTTTCAAAGTGCTAGAAGCACCACACACAGGTGACGACTGTTGTTGGGAACGGTGACTACAATTCTTCCTTTTTATTACAATATAGCCTACATATGTGCCATTAAAATGTCTACAAATGATCCTAGCAGCGAACCATTCAAATTTCAAACAGTTACAACGCAGCAATGCCTTGTTTACTAAAATTCACTTAAGGAGAAGTTCACTTCCAGAATGAAAATTTTCTGATAATTTAATCACCCCCATGTCATCCAAGATGTTCATGTCTTTCTTCAGTCGAAAAGAAAGTAATGTTTCTGAGAAAAACATTCCAGGACTTTTCTCCACTTCAGTGGTGGCCATTGGGCTTCAATGCAGCTTCAAAGGGCTCTACACGATCCCAGGCAAAAGATAAGCAGTCTTTTCTAGCAAAATGATCAGTCATTTTCTAAGAAAAATACAAACTGATATACTTTTAACCACAAATGCTCATCTTGCATATAGCTAGAATTAACGCATTACGTGGCCACGCACACATGACGTAGGTGGAAGTACCGACCCAGTGTTTACAAAGCGAACTTGCAAAAAAAAGAGTCAAAAACCCTTTACAAAAAAGGTTAAACAATGATGACAGACGATTTTGAAGTTGGAGGAGAAAATGAGATTAAGTTTATTTGCCCTACCCTACCTTTCTGAACCGCAGTACCTTCCACAGACAAAGAACTGAACACGCGTGACCTTTCCAACATGATTACGTAATGTGTGAAGACGTGGACACGCATCACAGAACTAGTGCAAGACAAGCATTTGTGGTTAAAAAGTATATGCATTTTTTCTTTAAGATAATTTTAAGATTATGATAATTTCACTAGACCCTTATTCCTTAGTCATCTTTTCCTTTAACTTTGGCCGTTTGATTTAGTTTAATACGCTCCGAATCACTGGTTCGAAACAAGTAATTCGCAAAGGTTTCAAAGCTTGAAAATCGCGAGCTTTGGAATGGGAAATCGCAAGATCTAAAGAACCGTTTTTAAAAGTTTAACGACTTCCCGCGATTTTAGAATGCTGTGACTTGGCGCGAAACATGACAAAAAAGAAAAGAGGAGAGCGCAGCGCTCAAACACGCTAATTTAGCTTATGTTTAACACGCAGGGCTTAGTTTTAGATACAATATGTAAAAATACATCAAATTATTAAAGTCAAATGAACATTTTACATAAAACGCATTCATTTATTTGGTGAGTAGTCGTGCAGTAAGCGGGACTGTGTACAGTGTACAGCTGGTCATTATCGCAAAATAAACCCCATAATGACCCTCTGACCGCACATGATCCCTTACTTAAAACACGTCCCAAATTCTGGGTTGCATCAACATTTTCTTAAGGATAAGCAGCTTTTACGGTCTATTTTTAACAAATAATTAGGAAACAGGCTAAGATTTGTGCAAAGTTCCATTGACGTGCGTAATACATCCCTTCGCTCCAGCAGCTCATTGTTTTGAGACTTTTAGACTCTTGTGCTGTTCTCCTCTCCTCCAGCGTGGAAACAGGAGGACAGTCAGTCGCTGGAATCTCTCCTCCCACTCCACATCATATTCCTTCATTCTCCGCTCACTTTCTTTCTGCTTTCTCCGTCTCCCTGACCCCAGATGTCTCCTGCTTTCACCAGAAACTCCCCTCAGGACTGTTTTTAACCAGTTATTCAGCGTCAATGCCGCAGAGCGTTTATTTACTCCGTTAATTTTGCGTTGCAGAAACATGCCAAGTCGGGTCAGCTTTGCGATTTTGCGGTTCAATTGTGTTTTCTTTCTGGCTGCGAGCCACGTCAAGAGCTCTGAACCGGACTACCTCTTTCCAGACTCAGAACAAGGTTTGTGTTTCCATGCAAAAGAATCAATAATATCTTGTTTACAAAATTTAGGCTGTTTTATCCACTCAAAGAGCTGGTAAGTCCACATGCCAAGTGTTTTCACTTAGGCGAGCGGTCAGCTGCTTGCAAAGTCCATGTTTCTGTTTCTGGAATCCTGAGCTTTATACAGTCTCATTCTATAAAAGCACATTTAACCCTTTAATGTTTCAATTGTTCACAGGCAAAATCTTAATGTGTCTTTTTTTACTTAAATGTAATCACACTGACTCTTGTATAGCATGCATTTTGAGAGACTTGCACAGCTGTTCATTGTATTACAAAGTAGTTGGTGCATCAACACATTCATCAGTCATTTTGACTGTTTTATGCTGCATGACATGAAGAGGACTGTAATATATAATTATCTCTAAGGATCAAAGGCAATCATTTACGGTGGTTTAGATCTGACATCGCTCTTTGAATGGTTAAAATTGCTTGAAAAAAATCTCATGAATGAATGCCTGGGTTATATTCCACCATTAAATATAACTACAATGTAGTCTTTTTATGAGCATTACAATTTGGCCTTTTTTGTTGCACAAATACTGTGAAAAAATCTAAAAATAATTTTAAATATATATATATATATATATATATATATATATATATATATATATATATATATATATATATATA
>JAHKKF010527180.1:0-24542 GCA_019740295.1 Labeo calbasu
TATTATATTATATTATATTATATTATATTATATTATGTTATATTATATTATGGTATATTATATTATATTATATTATATTATATTATGTTATATTATATTATATTATGTTATATTATATTATATTATATTATACTATATTATTCATTTGTTTTGTCTTTGCTTTTTAATACCTTTTCCCCTTCAGAATTCTGTTCTTCAGGTCTAAGGTGAAAAAATCATTCAAGGACCTCATGAAATACAGGCAACAGCTGGAAACATTAGTGGTATGTGGATCCAATATAGTAAGAAACCACTGTTTCAAGCATCATTTTGTAGTGGATGCACTAAAGGATTGTTTCTAGATTGGCCAACTAAATCACTAAACTAAGACTCGATCAGGGTCTGAACCACCATAGAGACTGAGAGGCTTTAGTGGTTGGCTAATGCGCCTCATCTAAATTATTATTTTTGGTGCCTCAATCCTGAATTTGTGGTAGACTAGATGTAGACTAGGCTGCTAAGCTTATTTTGATGTGTGATGCCAGCTGCGTTAAAAGCATCTTATTGAGGTTTTACAGTATGAATGTGTTTGTTTTTAGCCAGTAGAGAGCAGTAGTGAGCTAAGGAGTCTCTTGCTTATGAGTCCTGCTGATCTACAAACTGAACTCAAGAGACATGAGAATCTGTGTGAGTCCTTTCTCTTTTCTGCTGTAATGCATTAAATGCATAATGCATGGAAATAAAATGGTTCACTTTCTCAAGGTCACTTTATAGAGATTGTTTAAACAGTTTATTTGCTATTAAGAGTGCTGGCTATCAATTCCTGTGTGAAATATAAAACTGAATTCTTTGCTTTCCAGGTGCTAAGATTGCATCTTGTGCACATAGAGCAGACACAGACAAGGGCCATTTCCAAGGTGAGTGAATTTGGGAATCAAATCAATGTTCAGAATTGAATAAAAACGTTTATTTGCTTTTAAAAAGCATGATAGATAACACTTATCTTAAGTGGATATCCAGTCTTAGCAATTCTGTCAGATCAGATAGCAAGCAGTACACAATTAGTGATGTTTCAAATCTTGAATGTTTCCTTATCACAGCGCAGTCTTTGTTAGGCTCTGACACAAGGGTAAGTTATGTGCCATACTGAAATGATTCCAATTACAGTATGATGATTGTGACCCTATTTCTTTGCTTAAAAGAGCAAGAGAAAGAAAACATTTTGTGTTCCACTTACATGCGAGTCTTGATTGATTTCAAGCACCAGCACAAGTTCCGGATCTCGGTCACATGGGAGCTTTTAATAGGCATTTACGAGATTTGGTTTGTCAACACAGCGCGTTCACAGACATTTGTCTCGATCTCTGGGTAAATAAAAGGTTCTCTTTTTCTAAGAAAAATATTTCATTTTCCTAACACAAACAAGCCAGAACTCCTCTTCATGGGACAGAATTAATTAGATTATTTCAAGCACACATTCAGCCCCCAGCAAAGCTGCACTTGTGATTCAATCGCACAATGGTGATTTGTTGCAACTCAATGGTTGGATTGTGATGAAGTTCTGCATGTTTTTAAGATAAGGTCGCCTGAAATTGTTTTAATTAGTCACACTCGAGGACCTCTGCGTATATGTTGCTTGTAGCTTGACACCAAAGGAATGTCACAATCTTGATCACATGGTGGAGCATGAAATTTATCAATGTAGTGAACAACAACAACAACAACAACAGTACAAGAATGTTCTCACATTTACGTCCCTAGAAAGAGAATCAACCTTTTGTTGTTTTAAGACATTATAACATACATTCACATTAAATTGTTTAAAAAAAAAAAAAAAACATTATGTAAAATTATACAAATTATTTAGAAAGTATGCCTTTATGTAAAATTACGACCAATCTGATGCTTTAGCTATTATATTATATTATGTTATATTATATTACTACTTATAATTGTACAGTTTAGGCATTTATAATGTTACAAAAGATTTCTCTTTCAAATAAATACAGTTCTTTTTACATTTCTCTTCAACAAAGAGACGGTGTGCACAAAAATTATAATAATTCTAATTAGAAATCAGCATATTAAAATGATTTGTAAAGGACCATGTGACACTGAAGACTAGAGTAATGGCTGCTCAAAATTCAGATTTACCATCACAAGAATAAATGCATTTTAGAATATATTAAAATAGATATTATATTATTATATTATATTATATTATATTATATTATATTAATATTTATTATTGTTTAAATATTGTGCTATTTATTATTCAATTTACCATCACAAAAAATAAATGCATTTTAAAATATATTGAAATAGATATATTATATTATATTATATTATATTATATTATATTATATTATATTATATTATATTATATTATATTATTTTATATTATATTATTTTATATTATATTATATATTACTACTTATAACTGTACAGTTGAAACATTTATGATGTTAAAATAAATACTGTTCTTTTTACATTCTCTTCATCAAAGAATCCTGAAAAAAGTATCACGGTATGCACATAACTTACAATGATTCTAATTAGAAATCACCAAATCAGCATATTAAAATAATTTATAAAGGATCATGTGATACTGAATATAAGTAATGGCTGCTGAAAATTCAGGTTTACCAACACAAGAATAAATGTATTTTAATATATATTATATTATATTATATTATTACATATTCTTATATTGTATTATATTATATTATATTATATTAATAACATTATATTATATTATTACATATTATTACATATTATATTACTACTTATTACATATTATGTTATTACATATTATATTACTACTTATTATAGTACAGTTTAGACATTTATAATGTTACAAAAGATTACTCTTTCAAATAAATACTGTTCTTTTTACATTTCTCTTCATCAAAAATAGAGAAAAAAGTATCACAGTATGCACAAGAATTATGATACTAATTAGAAATCACCAAATCAGCAGATTAAAATAATTTATATAGGATCATGTGACACTGAAGACTGGATATTATATTGTATTATATTATTGTACAGATTCCTCTTTCAAATAAATACATTTTTTTTCAACAAAGAATCCTGAAAGAAGTATCACGGTATGCATAATGATTCATAATGATTCTAATAAATCACAAAATCAGCATATTAAAATAATTTATAAAGGATCATGTGAAGACTGGATTAATGGCTGCTGAAAATTCAAGTTTACCATCACAAGAATAAATGCATTTTAAAATATATTGAAATAGATATTATATTATATTATATTATATTACATTAGATTATATTATATTAGATTACTGCTTATTACTGTATAGCGTAGACATGTATAATGTTACAAAATATATAAATACTTTTCTTTTTTTGTACAACAAACAATCCTGAAAGAATTATTGTACTAATTAGAAATCATCGAATCTTTATTAAAATGATTTATATCATGCTACACTAAAATCTTGAGTAATAGCTATAGAAAATTTTAATTTTCAGCAAAAATTGAATGGTTTACCATCACAAGAATAGATTGCATTTTAAAATATATTATAATAGATAGATTAATATGGATAATGTATCAACATTTCAATATAGAAATGATTTTTCTGTCATTTGTGTTATGAAAGGCCTTGTTTCCGGATTTTTCTGTGTTGGAATTGTGAATTAGATTGGCGTGACAAAATCAAATTACGTTTCTCCAGGAAAAGATTGTGATTGTCCATGAAAACAAACATTTTCACAGAAACGCAGCTAAATGCGGAGCGTTTCAGTAAGCAGACTTCAGTTATCAAACTGAGCATCAGAGTATGTCCTGTGTAAATAATGTGTTTTGTTCCAGTGAAGTTTTTCTCATTACGTTTTAGCAGGGTTTGAAGTCAAAGCTTGAAATTACCTCAAGTTCCCTAATTTGTGTTCAGAAGATTATTGAATGTTTTTCTACATCCACAACCAGGCCAAAACTATTTCTGCAGCAACGTTATTAAGCTTTAAATAAACGATACTTCAAGACAAATTATAACCACAGTTAATAAACATATGTAAGTAGTTAAAGATGTTGTAGTTACAGCTCTCTTGGGATGCCATTTAGATCCTGGCAGAGATCACTAATACCCTGGATTTCATAGAGACACATCATTGCTATTAGAGATCTCAAACACAACACACAGTGTCACTTGAGCCACACAGGAGCTGGTGCAGATGACATATGACGGCGAGGCTATGACACTACTCGTGTAAAAGCAAGCTGAGCACCAGGCAGCGTGATACCGCCAAGACAGCTGAGAAAATCCTCAAGGATATTTAAACTTTGACAGGCAAACCGCTGAATCCGTGTCCCTAACGGAAGCCCCTTCATCTGATGGCTTCCCAAAACGTAACCTTGGGCGAAAGGGCACCTCGCAAGCAAGATGTTTCGGGCGAAACTGACAAAAGTTTATCCCGAGCGTTCTAGAGAGGCCATCCCTCCTAAACAATCAGCCCGGCTGTAAATTTTCTGGCTTATTCAGGCATTACCAAGTCCCGAGCTTCACGCTACGTGTTGCTGATGAGCGCAAAATGGAAAAAGAGAGAGTGCAATAATTCTGAGGCAAGTTTGTCGCCTGGACCGAGGGTATTGATTATTTCTGTGTGGCGAGAGATTTGGAAAATTCAATTAAAGGAGCTGAGCAAAGGATTCATAAATCGGCCCCTGCCTCCACCTCTTCTACGCCCATACGGAGACATTGTTATGTTCTAAATCAATGTTGCACTTCACAATATATTTTCTTTGGAGCATGAAAATAAATAACATTTAAACAGTTCTGCTTACCGCTGAAACAAATTTTATCTTCACCGTAGTCCTCTCCTTGGCGCGCCGGCCTCCCGTGCACATCAGCAGACGCGGTAACGTATGTTTATGGCGAGTTTTCCATAAGAAAATCCTATATAATATGAATTTTGAGATGACAAAATGAGAAGGAAGGGGACGGATCAGCAGTATAAAAATTGATCAGGCCGCAGATGGGGTCGAGCCGTGGGAGATTTGTAAGACAGCCTTAATAGACCGTATTAAAAATTCCTTAAAATGTAATAAAACAAATAGGTTTTTGGTTCTTGGCCGGGACGGGGTCGCAGACCCTGCTAATACCACATCAATCCTGGGCTGTTGAAGGATAAATGGGGTCTGTTTGGGGAACATTTTAGTCTTTTTGATGGAAAACACCAGCACAATTAAAGGCCTGCTGTATATTAGAGGGCTTTGGTTGGGGAGGGTAGAGTTGAGCAACTCTCAGCATGTGTTTTGCTCGCTGATCCGAACGCCTGTTTTGTCCACACACGTCCTGCAGGAGTATGAGATGCATTTCGTCAATGCGTTCAGAGGCAGTTCGGATCATTTGCATTTAGATCATCTAGCAGCTCTGGCAGCTGCAGCAGTTTACAAAATCTATGACTGATAGAGTGATGGATGGATTTACCTGATAAGTTACACGTGCACGTGTCTCATTCACGTATTCATAAAATGATCTAGTCTCTTAAGCTAGATAAAGTGTGTGCTAATCTATCTGTGTTGCTTTCACAGGGCTGAAACAGACTGGCAGCTCTTACGAATTTCTGAAGGCAGTCTTAAGGTATGGGGTTTTTCTTGTACTCAACTTTAAAAGCTAAGCACATTACAGAGATTCATGTAATTCTACGGTAATTAGTAGTGTTTTTAGACAGTAGCATGAGCTGTTTTGACTCTGCACACTCTAGCAACAGCCTAGCAACTACCCAGAAGCCTCTCGTAACATTAACAACCACATAGCAACATACTTCCAACCACTGAGGCAGAGATTTCATCTCTCGAATCTTACTTTTCTAGTTGAATTATGCTTCATTTAACATCAACTTGATTTTACAAGTTTGATCAATTTGGAGTAAGTAAGTTTAAGTGTCATACTATGTTTTTTTATTGACAAGAAAGGGGAAAAAAAATCCAGTTTTATTTTATATATATATATATATATATATTTTTTTTTTTTTGAACAAATTACATTATTGTTAGGTTAGTAAAAAAAATTGACAGTGACAAAAAGTGAAAAAAAAAAGTGAAGATATTTATATTACAAAATGTTTATATATATATATATATATATATATATATATATGTAAACGAAATACTGTTTTTTTGAACATTTGTATTCATCAAAGAATCCTGAAAAAAAAANAATTTGGAGTAAGTAAGTTTAAGTGTCATACTATGTTTTTTTATTGACAAGAAAGGGGAAAAAAAATCCAGTTTTATTTTATATATATATATATATATTTTTTTTTTTTTTTTTTGAACAAATTACATTATTGTTAGGTTAGTAAAAAAAATTGACAGTGACAAAAAGTGAAAAAAAAAAGTGAAGATATTTATATTACAAAATGTTTATATATATATATATATATATATATATATATATATGTAAAAGAAATACTGTTTTTTTGAACATTTGTATTCATCAAAGAATCCTGAAAAAAAAAAAAAAAACTTAATAATAATATTTATAATAATAATAAAGGACAGTGTGACCTTGAAGACTGTAATGGTTGCTGAAAATTTAGTTTTTCCATCACGAGAATAAAATACATTTTAAAATATTAAAATAGAAAACAGAAAGTTAAATTGTAAGAATGTTTCACAATATTGCAGTTTTTAATGTATTTATGATTAAATACATGCGTCTTTGGCAAACATGATAAATTCTTACTGACCACAAACTTTTGTACTGTAATGTAATTCTATCAGTCTGTTTAATCTCAGTCCTAAATATTAATTTATAGAAAAAAGTAATTTTAAATTTTTTAAATATTTCACAGTTTTACAGTTTTTACTGTATTTATGATTAAATACATGCGTCTTTGGCAAACATAAAAGTTTCTTACTGACCTCAAACTTTTATACTCGTTGTTCTATCAGTCTATTTAGTCTTAGTCCTAAATATTAATTTATAGAAAACAGTCATTTTAAATTGTAAGAATATTTCACAATATTGCAGGTTTTACTGTATTGATGATTATTAAATACATGCATCCTTGGTGAAAATAAAGATTTTTACTGACCACAGATTTTGTTCTGTAATGCAGTTCTATCAATCTATTTAATCTCAGTCCTAAATATTAATTTATAGAAAACTGTACTTTTAAATTGTAAGAATATTTTACAATATTACCATTTTTATTGTATTTTTCTTTAAATACATGTATCCTTGGTGAACATAACAGATTTTTACTGACCCCAAACATTTGTTCTGTAATGTAATTCTATCAATCTATTTACTCTCAGTCCTAAATTATAATTTATTAAAAAAAAAATACTCACTTCAATTCTATCAATTATATCAGTCTATTTAATCTCAGTTGTAAATATTACTTTATAGAAAACATTACTTTAAAATTTTAGAAATAATTCACAATATTACAGTTTTTACTGTATTTTTAATTAAATACATGCATCTTTGGGGAACATAAATGATTCTTACTGACCACAGACTTTTGTACTGTAATGTAATTCTATCAATCTATTTAATCACAGTCCTTAATTTTTATTTGTAGAAACTATTCATTTTAAATTATGAGAATATTTCAAAATATTAGTTTTAACTGTATTTTTGATTAAATACATGTATCCTTGGTGAGCATAAAATAATTTTACTGACCCCAAACTTTTGTAATGCAATGTAATTCTATCAGTCTTTCTAATCTCAGTCCTAAATATTAATGTAACAGACATAGTGTATTGTAATATGCCACAGACTTTTACACGCAATATGCTTTTCCGTTCGCATATAATTCTGTGCACAGTCGCAAATGGAACGGTTCTCGTTTTGGCAGAGCCGCAGCTCTCTGTCAGCGTGTTTGATGTACACTGAACATCCTGTCAGTCTGAAAGCGGCGAGATGTCTGAAGAGGCTGTCAGTCTTTCCGGCGTAGTCAAAATGAGACAGCGCTGCCGACACCTTGCCATCCCATCTCAGACACATTTACATTGAATCTATTCTCTGAAAGGTTTCCCCCCCACCTTTCATGGGGAATCTGACAAAATGTTGATTCTACAATACACGGTGTGCTGCGTCGCTGCGAAAATAGTGTTCTTACTGCTGGCATACAGTCCCATTAGGCCTGATACGAGGAGAAACGTATGCATACACACATATATATTTGAGAAAGCAACAAAAGATGCTGGAAAACTACAAACGCACAGATACACGGAAGGGAAGAGTATTCATTGTGGATCTGTCTCTTTATTTTGGCAGCCGCTGAGGGATCATTTCTCGACGTGCGACATGGGCGGCAGCTGGTGCCCGCTCAAGGTGGATCACGTAACTCTCTCTTTATCACTTCTAGAGGCTGTCTGAAGGACAAAAACTTAAGCTGACCTAAGAAAACACACATTTGTCTCACCTACAGTTGAGAAGAACGAGAACAACATTTCAGAATTCAACAATTTGGGTTGTTCGCAATGGGTTGTTAAGCTTCATAAGAGTTTAGAGATGTGTAACCAAGTACGGCGTGACCGGACACCAAGATATGGTTAATATTAGCACCATCCATTAAAATTGTATCATGCACTCTGGTATTGTGGCCTCCTGTTTGTATGGAGTAAGACAGTCAAACCAAAACCTGTTCATTCTCTCCTCGTTCTGTGTGTGTGTGTGTGTGTGTGGAAGCAGACCTCGCTCAGGCTGTAACACACTAGCCCCTTTGTGACCTGATAACATTTATAGTTGTAATGGATTTTTTTTAATGGCCGTCATTAACTCGCACAAAGAGGGGTGAAAAAGATTGCTTGTACTTTTTCCCCTTGATATTTCAGCTTTACAGCATTATGTTCTGATATGTCTCCTTCCATCATTTTTGTTTTACAGCTCATGAAGTTGAAGCGTTTTAATGCGTAGCTTTAGTACTAGCCTCGTCTTCAGTCACTGCCAAGATTATTCCACTGTATTAATGAATATTTTTCTTCATTTACTACTAAAGATATATAAAATGAGTAGTTTATTATATTTTGTGTGTATTTCACATGAACTTTTGTTTAGGGCTACACGATTTTAAAAAAAAGTGGCTATTAGGGCTGGGTATCGATTCAGATGTCCTGATTCGATTTCGATTCACAAGCTCTCGATTCGATTCTCGAATTTTTGATTACATTCAGTAGTTTCAATAAAAATGCTATTGATATTTCTAAAAAATTAACAGTTAACATCAGTTTACAAATGGTGAATTAATAAAGGAAATTAAGAGCCACGGGCCTGTATTTTAAACCTATGCTTTTTTTGTGTAGGCTCCTTTTTTAAAACAATAATAGGGCCCTATAAAATGTACATCTTAATTTTTCAGGTAATCAGATGAAGGCATAAAACATTAATTTAATTTATCTTGATTAAATGAAAATTAAACCCTTTTATTTTTTGGCAAACAAAATGCTGCAAAACAGGTTTACTGTAAAAGTTAAAAAGAAAACAAATGTGATTACTTTATTCTTTATTTAAAAATAAAGATTTATTAATATTTATTATTATTAGTAGTAGTAGTAGTAATAGTAGTATTGTTGTTACATTAAGTCTTAAGACTGCTAAATAGTAATATATTTCTGACAGTTTCACAACGTTAAGCTAAACTTTTATTTTGACGGGTGGCCTTGAAGAACTTGCAGCTCTTGTGTATGTGATATGACGGTAGTTTTCTCAAATTAAACGGTAAATGCTAATGACGTGACTGTCAGAGCAGCTGGAGATGATATTTTATGTTCGTATCGTCGTATAGAGAAATGGCAGAAGCTGAAAACACCGCGAACTTCGTCCGCGCTTTAGTGTGTAGTAAACAAACCAGTGCTTCGCGCCATCCGCCATTCATTCATTGCTATGTTCTCGGTTTTTGTCAACATTATCTCCGCCATAAGCACTGAATGAATGACAGGTTTTCTGTTGTATCATCGCGCAAGGTAAATAAGAGTGTGACATCTAGTGGAGGAGACCAATAATAAGATTCCCATTAATCAGATGTTGTTTTAAAAATGTTTGCTGAAATAAATACCGGAAAAGTTCGATTCGCGGCTTTTGAGAATCAATGTCGAATCGACGTAATTAAAAAAAAAAAACAAAAAAACAATTCAATCTAAAAATCTTTTTTTTTTTGCCAAGCCCTAATTATGCAGTTTTTTTAAGCTGCAAAAGCTGTGGTTTAATTCAGTAAGTAATATGCGCTTATTTAATAAATATTAGTGTTACAGTTTTACAGATGCACTGTAAATAAGTATTATTTTTCTTATACTCTTTTTTTTTTTTTTATAACGAAATATAGTAATATTTCTTATTATAAAATGTATAGTTCCTGTCCTTGACTCTGATTGGTTGAGCCATGTTCAGAGCTGTTGTAAATTACACTACAAACATACACCTTTGTTTACTTCTAACCACAACTGTTTCTGAGGAACTACATTGTTTGGTGGAAGAATACTTATACTCATTACACTTCTTATTTTGTGAAACCTTACTACATATATAGAATAACCGTTTTTATAAGCAATAAGCCCCAAGAAGCTGTGGTTTACAGTGAATTTTAAACAGCTAAGGGTTTTAGGCACTCAGTTTTGCATCGTGTTTAACAATTTTTTTGTGTGTTTTCGTGTTATAAATTCACTGTAAAGCAAGGCTTCTTGGGGCTTATTGCTTTATTTTGTGTAAGAATTTATTTTAAAATAATGCTTAATTTTTAACAAGTTGTGTTTGCTAACATTCGTTAATGCACTGTGAACTAACATGAACAAACCATAAAAAACTTTATTTTTATTAAAGAACATTAAAAAAGATTAATAAATAGTGTACTAAATGTATTTTTCATTGTTTGTTCATGTTAATTACCCTACTTTCAACCCTACTTTTTGTTCATTGTTGGGTCATCTGAAAACACTGGAGACAATTTCATGGTACAAAAACCATTTAATGATGTATCAAAAATGTAAAAATAATGGCCTTACGGCTTGGTCATTTACACAATGCCAATATCCCACTAACTGAATTTGTCTCGAAGGCAAACAAGTGAGAGAAAGTCTGGCAAAACTGTATTTTCTTTCATTGGATTCACTCTTCTCGACTCAAGCAAGATCCCTAAACCTCATTAAGAGGAAATTGAATTTTCCCAAACTATTCCCATCCTGTTCTATTCTAACCGAAGGGATTGTCCTCTCGTTTCACCATCATCCTGGCTGTAGTTTTTCCTTTGACAACCAGCGTCTTTGAAGACATATTTCAGTTTGTTTTCTTCTGACTCTTTTTCCTCTGGGGCTCCATCAGCTGGACCAGGTTGAAATATATGACGAAGCCCAGAAAATGTAGAAAGGAGAGGACGGAGACCAGCACTGGAAACAAATCGGGCAACTTGGCCGGAGGCTCCAACCACACGCTCGTAAAGCTCACCGCTGCCATGGCCACTAGTGAAAACCAGAACTGTAAAAGACAAAGTGACAACACTTATTACAAGAAAAAAGAAGCACCGAGACTCAGGTTCATTAGCCCTAGTCAGGTGCTCGGCACGACACGGATCCTTGTAACTTGATGTTTATTTTCCACCCTGTTTCAGGAAGGTGAGTCGAGGTATAAACATTAACATGTCTATTTACGACAGATGGAGTGAAGGATCAGTGGAAGTGCTGGTGTGAGCAACACGACTCCCCAATGAAACACTACCTTCATCGTAGGGCCCCCTTATTTATGTCTCTTGTGTAAATAAATATATCTAGGCAAACCTGTGTTAATGACTCACGCTACACAAATAGCACACCTCCTGGTCTCGAACATTCACGCAAGGAGCTGTTGAAACGTTCAGTCCTCAAAAGCGCTAGGAAGAGCATGGGGTCAAGCTAATGTGAAAGTTATGGGCCGTTCAGGTGGGCCAGTGCACTTAACTGACTTCATCATAAGCATCGATGTCATTAACATCAGTGGTGTGGAGTAACGGGCCGTGACGTCGGTGTTAACTTACTTTCCATTTAATGATCCGGCTGAGGTTGAGTTTAGGCAGCCAGTGTTGAGTGAGTTGGTGATAGAAGCCAAGTCTGAGCTCTTCTTCTGTACTTCTCTCAAAAGCGGAGAGCAGATACAAACTCAGAAAGAGGAACGCCAATGAGGTCACCACGTAAGGCAACAGCAAACCATCCTTCACCAGAAGGGGGAGCATGCTATGGAAAAAAACCCCCATGAGTTTTAAAAACAAGCAGAATTCAAGATGTAAACAGTAACTGATTAGTTATACTATATGTATTTTTATAATACAGCTGGTGTTCATTTTTGTTTTTTAAAAAGCTTTATTAACTCTTTCCCCGCCACTGACAGAATTTTCCGTAATTTATAAGACAGCGTTTCCGGCCATCAACTGTACTGTGCCATAGTAGGAGTGTCCTTTGCTCGTTTTCTCTACATTATCCATTCACAATTTGAAGAAAAGCTTTGTTTGTGTAAAGACCAAATGTTCATGTAAACCAATTCAAGAATGACAAACGCAAGTGGAAAAAAATTTGCGAGTAAATCTGCTAAATATGCGTGAGTCATTGCTATGATTGACAGTAATAACTGAATCAAACATCTGACAAGCCGACGTCAAAAATAGAGCTGTGCATTAAATAATTCAGACTAAATTCAGAGTAACAAGTGTTAACTTACTTTAGCTGTCAGCATTTAAATGTATGACTATGTGTCTATATATTCTCCTGGGATTACCAGTCTCAGCATTTATATTATATGTTGATAAAAAAATATGAAACTGAATGTTCATGCCACTGTCATTATTTACGATTTTGCAATTATTATTTTTCTCAGTTTCAGAGTCTCAAGAGTCTCCACCTATATATAGCACATATAAAATGAGGTAGACCGGAAATTTACGAGCTGGCTTATCATTATGCGGAAGTTCCGTGCATATGGTCAATAAAAGGCAAAAATGCAAAAAAAAAAATAAAATAATGTGATCATTGAGAATTAAACAGCATATAAATTAAAACTGCCTAATCATCATATTCTTGCTACAGAAAATACATCTACTGACATCCAGTGGTGTAGATGTAGAATCACATAGATCTTTTCACTTAGTACAAATAGCAGGAGAGACACTTCTTGGACTCTTCTAAAACTGGTATAAACACAAGCATTTACTAGAGTGGCCGCGATCAGCTCTGCAGACTTGTGCAGTGTAAATAAGGGGTTATCCAAGCTTTAATGGCAAAGAAAGGCCCTTCAACCATTGTGTAGTCAATGCTTGTGTAAGCGGCCATATATGAAGGGTGTTTTTTTTGAGGTTATAGTACATTAATGAATGATCTTGTGACTTATGTACACAAGGTGACCTGTAAATGCGGAAAAGCTGTTTCCATCACAGATCTGCAAAATATTCCTTTTTCGAATTGCCTCATGTGAGCGTAAAAACATTTTTGCGATATATGGGACTTTTTGGTCCCATATAGGCATTCCATTAGGCATATTTTCAATTCGCAATTTGAAGGGTAAAGGAAATGCAGCTAATAAAAAACGTATTGTGAATTGACCACATTTCCATTAACTGATGTTATGCAACTAAAACGTATTTTTATAGTCGTGGCGACGGATGTTTGTAGATTCACATTAATTGCAGCCACTGCAGATGCTGTAATTTTTAATTGAAGAAGATGCATGCATGTATCATTAATGAAGCAACACGGAGAGCTGCTTCTGGAACGCTTCTAAAATGTGCCGCAATGTGGCTGTTATAAACATAAGCATTAACCAGAGTGGCCGCGATCAGCTCAGGTGGCTGTGTCAGAGCTGTAATGCGCTGCAGTTGTGTGCAGTGTAAATAAGTGGTTATCCAAGCATTAATGGCAAGAAAATCCCTTATACTTGAGAGCAGCCACATATGAGGTGTTTCTTGGAGGTTATAGTACAGAGGTAGCGAACGTCGGACCTGGAGAGCCGCAGCCCTGCAAGTTTTGCTTCAACTCTAATCAAACACACCTGAACAAGCTAATCAAGGTCTAAAGTGTTAGAAGGAAGCTACTAGGAAGCTACAAGCAGGTGAGTTTTAATTAGGGTTGGGGCTGAACTCTGCAGGGCTGTGGAATATAGTACATTAAAGAATGATCACGTGACTTATCTACACCAGGTGACCTGTAAATGTGAAAAACTTTTTCCTTTTCCTTCCATATATTTCTTTTTTTAATTTCCTGAAAAAACACCTCATATGAGTGTAAAAACATTTTTGTGATATACACAAGTTTTTGTGAAATTGCTGTTTCCATTGGCCGCATTTTTAATTCACAATTTCAATTTGTGTAATTTGAAGGGTAATGGAAACACAGCTAGTGTCAACCAGGATTAATTTCCATTACCGTTCCATTACGTAACATTCCTTCATGCTTGAAATTGTGCAAACTGAAACTGTGAATTGAAAATACGGCTAACGGAAACACGTTAATTTTGCAAAAACTTATACCGCATATTAATTAAATATGCTCATATATCTCTTATTAATTAAAATTAATGGCTAGCGCAATGGCTGCGACATACGCAAACCTACCAACATCCATCTCCATGACTTATCGCGAGAGGAAAAAAATAAGTTTTAGCCGCATAACATTGGTTAATGGAAACGACGTCATTTTGCAACAGGGTTTTTTTTTTTTTTGCCATTTATGAAATATCGCAAAAGTTTTGCGCAAATCTGTAATGGAAATGCACATAATAGCAGGGTGACTAAGATAACTTTTCTAGCATTCGACTGATCCTGCCATTTCCACACCTTTAAATTTAGTAAATATTTTGTCATGTTATTTGCATTCATTTAGTCAACTGTACTCCAATTAAAATGTTACAGTTTACAGGTTTTTTCATTGACAGTTTTTTTGTTTTAGTAAGTTTATTAAAGCTTTATAAAAGGTGAAATTTGAGCTGACTGTAACAATCATGTACGTTAATAGCAGGGTGATCAAGATAAAGTCCGCAATATTTACTTTCCCTGTCATTTCAAAATGGCAGCCTCCAAAAGGGGACGCTCTCTGTATAAAAACAAATTCCTTTAGATTTAATCAATATTATGTCATATTCAATCATTTCAGTCAGTGTTACTCTGACTAAAATAGCTTATAATTTTAGACTAAAATAAAGTTTTAGTTAATGAAAAAGCAGAATTTAACCAGATACACTGTATTTTAAACAAAACATGTATAAACTGTACAATAAGTAATAACAATACAATGTTTTTTTTTCCTCAACAAATTTTCAAATAGTTTCAAATTAAAATGGTTCATCACAATGACGCACATTTTCCGGCAAGTCTTCACTGTTGCTCATAAAACATTTTTCTGTAACTTGCATTGATAAGATCAACATATAGGCAACGTATTTAACCTCACATAAGTATATTAGACATGGAAGTAAACTTTTAGCTAACTAGCTTAGACATCTGGCTGAAAAACAATAATTTGCACACCAACCATATCATGAATAATACAGCTATTGAGAAAGTGTTGACAAAATAAAACAATCTTTGTGTTAGCAGAATAGGTCGTGACGCAGAAAAAAACAATACTAGCTGTGAATTTTGATGGCGCAACATTTCACCCATAATGAGTAGAAAGTGTGCAAATGAATGGTGTGCGTTTGGGACATAGAAAACTGTGGCAATCTGTTGTCTCTGTATGTTCTTGTGGATATTTCCCCTAATAGTGCAACAATTACTCTATCATAGAATATAATTTGATTATCTTCCATAACAAAGAACATCATGTCTTCAGCTAAAAAACATAAATATGCAGCATTAAAACAGTTTTGTGGCAGCAGGCAGTGTGATTTCAGAGAATGCTGGGTTGTGTTTACACAAAGGGGTCTTAGTTTAATGGTATGTGGGCTATGTCATGTAATCCAGTGATATCCTTACACTAAACCATGCACACAACAATTAGTGAGGACAGCTGGGACTCCCCTATCGGCTACTGCTTTTCCTCTCACTATATAGTCATCTGCTTCTTAGCCATAAGGATTAATTTATTTATAGTACTGTGATTTTAACTTAGTAATACATACTGCTTGGTATCTTACCTGAAAGTAGATGTTAGCAGAAACCAAATGGCAATCAGAGGTATTTCGTTGATGACAAGGCAAACTGGCCTGTAAAACATATATATGACTTTTAAGACTATATTTACAACATTACAGATGTGTTTATATGATACCAATGCTATAATTATGTAGTTGAGAGGGCAAGGACTAGGTATCAGTGTCATCTCTCCTAAGTGTTCTAGCAACTACACGTCCTCTATCAGCTAACTTTTAAAGGGTCATCGGATGCAAAGTTCACTTTCACATGTTGTTTGAACATAAGAACATAACACTGGCATATAATAATATAATAATCTGTAAAAATAATTTCCTGCTTCTTAAATATTGCTCCAATAGCGTTAAAAAAGCGATTGAGGTGTTCTGTTGTTGGATGTAATAATGAACATGGTGGTCGTCATTTACTCCTGACACCTGAGCCTCTGAAGACGCGGTGGATGACTTTTGTTTGTGAAGGGAATGCGCCTCCAGATCTACATAAATGCGTCTATGTTCACGTGAATCATTTGTGGTCCAGCTTCACTTACAGCGTATATAATTATTAGGGTTTTATCATGAATCTTTGTAATCACATTTCCTAATAACATGCTAGTTAGCAAGTTTCGTGGCTAAATGCGGCTAAAGTAAATCGGCTCGTCACTCCACAGAGAGAAGAGAGGGGCGGGGTGAGCAGAGCTCATTAACATTTAAAGCAATATCGACCCGAACAGGCTGATTTTTGCAGAGCTGATTTTGACAAGGTAAAAATGGTAACCAAAGCATGCTATAGACTTTCATTAAGAACCTAAAAAAATTATATCAACTTTAACATCCAATAGAAAAGGGGTCATCGGATGCTAAGTTCACTTTTACATGTTGTTTGAACATTAATGTGTGTTGTCAGTGTATGTACAAATCTACCCTACAATGATACATATCCATGCAGTGGTTTTTAATTAATCTGTAAAAATAATATCCCCTTTTTCAAATCAAGCTATTCTCAGATGCCTGTCGTTGTCGAGTCACACCTACAGAGGCCGCTTCCACAATAGTTGATTGACATGAGCGTTTTACCTCAGATCAGCTGTAACAGTCCGCCCTCTTTTGTTTGGATGCCAGAGCTGGGACGTAAGTTAGACAAGAATATCTCCGATTGAGCGACTGAGGTGTTGTGTTGCTGGATGTAATAATGAACGTAGTGGTCGTGATTTACTCCTGACATCTGAGCCACTGAAGATGCAGCTTATGTTTGTTTGTGAAGGGAACGCGCCTCCCGATCTACACATATCCGTCTATTTTCACGCAAATATTTCATGATCTACAGCAGAAGTGAGTATAAGTATTTTTTTATGAATCTTTGCGATCGCCTTTCCTAATAAGGTGCTAGTTAGCAAGTTTAGCGGCTAAACGTGGCTAAAGTAAACAGGCTCGTCTCTCTACGTAGAGAAGAGAGGGGCGGGGTGATCAGAGCTCATTAACATTTAAAGCAGCCTCGACCAGAATGAGATGATTTTTGCAGAGCTGATTTTGGCAAAGTAAAAAGGGTATTGTTTTACACAACCATTGAGAATTTTTAGCCAAAGTATATTATAGACTTTTCTTTAAGACCCTAAAGAATCATATCAACTTGTGGAAAACGGGCATCCGATGACCCCTTTAAAACTTGTATGCCTTAATATGACATAAATAAGGTCTCTTACTGAAATATGTGGTAGAAAACCCATTAAAGATTTGTTATTTAAAAAATCCACATCATTTTATACATATTTTGGACTATGGGGGGCACCATTATTTCGATTACGTCAAATGGTGAACTACTGGTGCTACCTGTTGCTATTTTTACCACAAAATACAACACAACATTGTGCGGCTTTTGGTTGTAATTTTCAGTTCAAGGGCAACAAAAGAAGTGATTTAAGTCTTTGAAGATGTCTTTGGATTAATTAGACTTCCTAAAGTCCCACGTCTTTGTTTTCTCCACTTTAGCTCTGATGCCTTTGAGGCTTTTAGTCAGCTGAAAGAGCTTACAAACGGCAGAAACAAGAAACCCTAGATGCCATCCTGACAGGATGTAAACATGCCGACGCTTGTCATGACGCCGCAGCCACTAAAGGAGTTTCTCAGCGCATATTTCACTTGATATCAGGGGGTGTTTAGACTCCTCGTGGGGAAAAAAAAACGATGGTTCGGCATTTGGTTTAAGCCTACGCTTATATCCATCGCCACCTATAAGCTCTTTCAGTAGCTGTGGTCATAGTATCAGTATTTCATTTTCCAAATTTGTGTTGTGGTAAAAATATCAGCACGTAGCGCCAGTAGCTCACCGAGTGCAATCATTTGATGTCATGGAAATAATGTATGTATAATGTTACGTTGAGACGTCCCAGGTCTAGGGTCTAGGAGTAACATAAATAATGGTCTTTACACCGAAACCTTTGATCTTTTTGTATTTTATTTTTTACCAAAATAGGAAGCTAATGAACTTCAGGGTTGGGCCATATAAAACAATGTGGATTTTTAAAATAACTTAAATCTTTCGTGTTTTTTTACTACATATTTCAGTGAGACATCATGTGATTATGTGTCTGATAAATTATATAAAAGTTTTATTTTTGTAATTGGATCAAGAGTGTGAATTATATTCTGCTGCTTACAAGGCTGCTAGAAGGATAGACTTCTCATGGACTTGGAAGGAGAAGAGGAAAAAAGCCAGGGAGGAGTTCACCTATAGTACAAGCAGATCAGGAGAGTCAGTGGTCAAAAATACAAGTTGTTGAACTGTCAAAGACAAACATAATCATGACACCACTTACCAAGGCAAGCTTAAACTGCCACAGAGTGGGTCTGGACAACAGTTTTAAAGATGAAGGCAAGTTGAACAACAGAGTAAGAGCAAAACTGAAAGATAAAAGAAACATGGTTTCAATACATCCATACATTAATAACAGATTTACTATACACACAAACGGAGCAGAGAAATCCGATCAAGAGGCCCTGTTGCCAAAGCCCGTAATCTATCCCATGGAACTAGAGTACGCGGCTGCCTGATCTTTTTATACATCCTCACAGTCAACAAGAAAGATCCCAGCATGCAGGAAATGCATGAGATTCAGGGATGGCCTGTTGAGCACTCACAGAATTACTTGAACCACTGTATCATCATTCTCCTGGAGGCAAATGACCCTATAAGAGATAAATGACCATAGCGGGACAAGAACGTGGTTCACCTTTTTAGCAGAAAGTGAAGCTGGAAATGAAAATGTTCATATTTTCAAAAAAAAAAGATAATGTATACGTGCTCCGACCACGTGTAAATGGTGCGTAAAACGTTCAGTGTTCTTTTTGGCAAACTGATTACACTGCATTTTGATGCACTACGATAAATTTCACAAGTTTATTTGCCCTGTGTTCATCTTTGGGTAAAACACAGTGTTCGTCACTGTTACTTTTTACCCAGCTGTCCAATCAATGGATGAGGGGAAAATGTGAAACGCATAAAGCTCTCACTGCACGACTTTTGCCACGATTTTCACTTCCTGATAATGTGCTCATCCAATGTCATCCAAGATGTTCATGTCTTTCTTTCTTCAGTCGAAAAGAAATTAAGGTTTTTGAGGAAAACATTCCAGGATGTTTCTCCATATAGTAGACTTCAATGGGAGCCAACGACTTGAAGGTCCAAATTACAGTTTCAGTGCAGCTTCAAAGGGCTCTTCATGTAGGGCCCTATGAAATCCGTTTTATTTTTTTCCCAAATTCCCTTTTTTTTCCTAGATTCCGTTTTTTTCTATTTTCATTTTTCTGGACTCCTTTTTAATGTTTAAATTAAAATGTATTAATCAAAATGCATGTCTAATGAATTAAAATCATGAAACCTAAACAATTTAACATCAGTTTATTAAAGGTTTAACAAAAATTACATGTTTAGGGCCCTATGAAATGTTTTATTTTTGCCCACCTTATGTTTTATTGTTACCAAATTCTGTGTTCTAGCATGTCTAATTATTTGAATGCATAAAACAAGTTTCATTTATTCTTACAATAGCCTTGTGAAATGTTTATAAAGCATTAATTTATTGATCTTTAAATCAATGAAAATTAAAAAAAAAAAAAAATTGGCAAATAAAGGAGAATTTACTATTACAATTAAAACACTGAAGAAATATATGATTATTCCTTAAAAATAAGTTTTTAATAATTTTAGTAGTAGTTGTAGTATTTCATACATTCTGCTGAACAATAGTAATATATTTCTGTCACAATGTCTACACACTAAACCAGACTTTTATTTTGACAGGTTGCCGTGAATACCTTTAAATTTCCGTGTATAAGATATGATGATAGTGTTACTCAAATTAAATGGTAAAATACTCATGAAGTGATTCTCACGTCCTCATTTAGTGAGACGGCAGACGCTAATATTACCGCAAGTGTCACTCGTGCATCAGTAACCTAGTAAACAGCCGTGCATCTGCGTTATTCATTAACACCAAGACATGCAGAATTCATATTTAAATAGTCATTTTGTGGCTTAATGGTTACAAATATTAGTCCATATCGCGATTTGATTCAAGTGTAATGACCTGATTTTGATTAATTCATCCTTGACAAATTCCGTGACATTCCGCGTTAAACTGTAAATTCCATTTTTATGACTGGATTCCGTGATTTCGCATTACCGACCCTGTGTTTATAAAGTGAATGTGCAAAGAAAGTTAAATGCCCTTTACAAAAAAAGGTAAAGCAACTATGTCGGACGATTTAGGAAGTCGCCCTACCCTACCTTTTTGAACTCAAGTACACAAACGAAGAACTAGCCACGCTTAACCTTTCCAACATGATTACGTAATGCATGAATCATAGACGCGCATTGCAGAGCTAGTGCAAGACAAGCATTTGTTGTTAAAGTATAGAATTATTTTTTTTTCTTTAGAAAATGACCAATCGTTTCACTAGATTAGACCCTTATGCCTCGGCTGGGATTGTGTAGAGCCCTTTGAAGCTGCATTTAAACTGCAGTTTGGACCTTCAACTCACTGGCCACCAAAGAAGTCCACTACATGGAGAAAAATTCTGTAATGTTTTCCTCAAAAACCTTAATTTCTTTACGACTGAAGAAAGAAAGACATGAACATCTTGGATGGCATGGGGGTGAGTAAATGATTAGGGAATTTTTATTCTGGAAGTGAACTAATCCTTTAAGTTATCCTTGAATCACTTCTCAGGTGTGTTTACTTTTGAAACATAGTTTGTAGACAAGACATTTTCACACTGAACCTATTTTTTCATGTCTTTTAACAGTCATATCTATTTGCTTATACAACTATATGAAAAAGTAAACTCTGAGCTGACCGATGTCGCAGTCGTATTGTACATATACTGACACTTAGTGGTCTGGATGTAACATTACGCAAACTTTTACATTTAGTAGAAATTCATTTAGCCATGATTCATTTATTCTGCAAACGGAAATGAACAATAATAGCTGGTTAACCATGATTAAGTGCTCAGTATTTTGGATCATCTTGTCATTTCAAAATGGCTGCCCCCATGAGGGGACCAATTCTGTTTTTTTAAACACAGGTTGAATTAGGCTACTTATATAAGTTGTGGCTTTATCACACATAAATTTGAATCATATTTTAAAAATCTTATTTGTTTCGTTGTGTAAAACTTTTTTTTATGAGGAAAACACAATTGAGTCCAACCTTTAAACCAGACTAATGAGAAACTTAATTATTGACCCTGCAAAAATAGACTAAACAAAGACAAAAAAAAATTTGTAAGTGAATAGTCAAATAATCTTGGCCAAGCCCTTGCACCTGCAGATTAGTGTCCACATATCAGTATCTCAAAATCTCTGCGATATCATTAACTACCCATAATCCCACTGTGCCCTCCGTTATAATGAGATGTGTTTCGCAAACACGGTAAGATGGAATATACTGAGAAAGATTTTGAGGCGGAGATAGGAGAAAGGGTGACGGGTAAATGGATGGTGAAGGATTACCTGAGGAACAGCTGAGTCTCTCTGGACAGCAGGGTCTTGATCTTTATCAGCACATTCAAGCTGCACCATGTGTTAGCCACTTTATCCTGTCAACAAACACATGCTGTCAAAGTCACTAAACTAATGCGCTCCGGACAGAATGACACAATGAGAACGAATGATACACTGACCGCTAGGTCAGTTTTCAAGTTCCTTATGAACAGTTGTTTCAGCTAGTGTAAATTCAGGGGTGTCAACTCAATGTACGTTAGGGGCCAGAATGAACATAAGTTCACCTTTAACTTCATGCTTTAAATAACCAATATTGGGGAAAAGCAAAAGTGAGTTTATTTAAATGTATGCAAATGCCTTTAGATTACATATACATTCAAAGAGTTAAAATGGTAACACTTTACAATATGCTGCCATTTTTTTAACATTAGTTAATTTATTAATTAACCTGAACGAACAATGAACAGTACATTTATTCCACTACGTATTAATCTTCGTAAAGTTAGTTAATAAAAAGAGTCATTCATTGTTCATGTTAGTTCACAGTGCATTAACTAATGTTAAAAAACTTGTGATTTTAATAATGCATTAGTAAATGCTGAAATTAACATTAACTAAGAGTAATATATGCTGTAGAAGTATTGTTCATTCTTAGTTCATGTTAACTAATGTACTTAACTAATGAACCTGTAAAGTGTTACCGTTAAATAATGGGAATATTACACAACATATCACACATCAGTACTGACAATATAAAGAAACAGCATGCACTACTCTTAATAACTATAATAAGCAACCTAAAATCTTGAAGAAAATATTGAAGATAATATTTTGTTAACTTCCTGTAATAAGTAACTTTTTGTTGCTAAAAATATATTATTAGGAATATATCATGCCAAAATGATAAAAGGACACAAGTGATTTTTTTTTTTTTTTCAAAAAGCAAAGCTATACTGGGCCTCAATGCTGTCTTAGTATCAATTATATACTATAATTAATGACAGTATTTATGAATATTGTATTAATATTTCATATTTTAATATTCAGTTTTTACTTTAATTTTAGTGTTAGTAATTTCTGTTATTTTATTTAGTTTATTTTTAATATTTCTGCATAGCTTTATTTTTAAAGTTTTAGTCAGTTTAGTATTTCAATGTTAGTACTTATGTAGTTCAGTTCATTTCTCATTTAAGTTTATTTTTTAAGTTAGATTTATTTGATTACTTTTCATTATTTTTAAAAATTGTATATACTTTTTAAAAAAAATTATTTTCTAATATTCTAGTATTTATATTAGATTTATATTCGTTAGCATTTTTTTAAAAATGTGTTGACTAACATGAATAAACAATGAACTATACATTTATTACAATATTTATTAATCTTTGTTAATGTTAGTTAATGAAAATACAGTCGTTCATTATTTATGTTAATTCACAGTGCATTAACTAATGCTAACAAACACAATTTGTGATGATTTTAATAATGCATTAGTAAATGTTAAAATTAACATTAACCACAAATTTACGATCAAGCTTCAAAATTAGCATTGACATATAAGGTAAGTATGTTTAAATGGTATGTGGCTTTTGAAGAGAAAGCACATAAGTGGCATTACTCGGCGTAATCATTTCCCAACTGAAAGCGCAATAAAAATTCCTGTGGGCATTCTTGGGGGGCATTGGTACAAAGGGCAAGGGTGAAGTATTACACTCCCATTAACTTTCCCGTCAAGTAACTGTGATGTCAAAAAAAGCTATGCACTTATTTGTAAACTTATGGATGCAGGGTTAAATGACTGTCTTAATGCATACCAAGGACATTAATAACGTCACAGAAGTTGCAAAGACACTGGTTTTACCACACACAGAAGACCAAATTGCACCCTTTAGGAAACCGATCCGTTCCGAGTGCCCATTGACCTTTCTGCTGGGGTACCGACACGTGATTCCTGAAAGACTGGTGGCCTTTAACAGTTGTGCAACAACAGAATTAGTAAATGTTATGAAAGTTTCAGCCCTGCTTCTGAGAAATTCTCCATAGTGCTCACTCCTCGAAAACACAGCTGCTGCCTTTCACAGCTGCGTGAAGACGAGTGGACACTACAGCTGAAGATGAGACCCACTTTGAAAAATGTCTGGGTGGTTTTTGTCTATACAGTGAAAGTCAACGAGGTCCACTGGCAACTGTCAAACCATTGAATTTCACTGTGTGGTCCAAAAAGAAAAGACAATAAAACAAAATCTTTTGTGTTCGATAGAATTTAAGACAACTAACAGATCTTCCATACTTGCCTATTTGATTAATCTCAGTACATTAAGACTAAAATGTTACAGTTGAAGTCAAAAGTTTACATACACCTTGCAGAATCTGAAAAATGTTAATTATTTTACCAAAATAAGAGGGATCACACAAAATGCATGTTATTTTCTATTTAGTAATGACCTGAATTAGATATTTCTGATAAAAGACGTTTACATACAGTCCAT
>JAHKKF010527182.1:3182-26405 GCA_019740295.1 Labeo calbasu
CACACAATAAATATACACAGTACACACATATATTTTATGTAAACAAAAACTTCTATTTTGAATGCGATTAATTGTGATTAATCGTTAAACAGCCCTGGTTGTGAGCAATTCATTCATGCATGTTTATTTTTTTATGTGTTTGATGAATTAATTTACATGTTTTATGCCGGACCTTTCAATCATTTAGTCTGCATAAACCCCACCCCTTTCTTACAATCAACTGCAAGTTCATATTAAAGGGATAGTTCACCTAAAAATGAAAATTACCCCATGATTTACTCACCCTCAAGCCATCCTAGGTGTATATGACTTTCTTCTTTCAGATGAATACAATCAGAGTTACATTAAAAAAAGGCTTAGCTCTTCCAAGCTTCATAATTCCAGTAAATGAAAGTCCAATAAAGTGCATCCATCGATCATAAAAAGTACTACACACGGCTCAGGGGGTTAAAAGGCCTCCTAGAGCGAAGCAATATGTTTATGTAAGGATATTATACATTTTTCTTTACAAATCCTAGTTTTGTACTTCTAATTCATGACTGGCATATTGTTTTGCTCTCTCCCATGTGCTTCCACGTTTGTGACAGCATTCACCCACGTCCTACACGACACGTACAACAGTTAGCAGAAGCTAGAGATTACGGCTTATAAAGTTATAAATAAGGATATTTTTCTTACACAAACAAATCGATTCACTTCAGAAGGCCTTTACTAAGCCCCTGGAGCTGTGTGGAGTACTTTTTATGATGGATAGATGCACTTTATTGGACTTGAAAATCTCAACAGCCATTCACTGCTATTGTAAAGCTTGGAAAAGCCAGGACATTTTTTAGTATAACTCTGACTGCCTTTGTCTGAAAGAAGAAAGTGATACACCTACCTGTAGGATGGCTTGAAGGTGAGTAAATCATGGGGTCATTTTCACTTTTAGGTGAACTATCCCTTTAAGATCTGCCTTAAACCAACTTGGTGCATTAGTTCAACTGGTTCATTGAACTCAAAAGAACAATTCACTCACAAATGGTTATTCTGTTACAAAAGTGTACACTTAAAGCATTACTTATGGTTTAGATGCTGTTTCACCCAATACCCAGTAATACATTCAGGATGTGATTTAACCTTGCCCTCGCAACAGCTGGCTTCCATTACCCATCTTTATCTATTCTGCTCCAAGGCCTGATCCGCTTTTCCATCCTGCTCTCAGCACTCTGTGCTGTTTTTGCTTTAGACATGGACATATACAGATACACATGTTCCTCCAGAGACAACCACCAATCTTTTAGCCACTAAAAAAAACAGAAAGTATATTCCCACATGCACAGAGTGAAGCGCTGGGAGGGGCAACTGGCTCTTAAAGGGAAGGAGTGGGGGAGAAGTTGGAGAGAAGGAGCAGGGCTGGTTTCCCCTCCACTGACGCGTCTCTGGAGACCCCACAGGAAGGAGAGGCTCCAGTCTCATTCTGTTGCTTGCAGCCAGAGAAAAGCAGTTTACAGGAAGATCCAATTAAGAAGCAACATGTGAGACTTCATGAGACTCTTTTCACTAAAAACCAATTAAACTAAATTGGATGGAAAGATTCAGGCGTCAGCAACGTGTCTACTTAGACTGATATCTACACAGTGGCAAATTTAATAGTAAATGAATTATATTTAATTTAAAAAAAAAGATGAAAGAGAGCTGAACAGAGAAAAGCATTTATCCTGTCTGTAATGTGGTCAGCCTTACTCTCACGAAATTTATATGCTAACCAAAGTTTCATTCAAAATTCCAGTTACTACACTTATTGGTACTATAGTAAAACTGTTAACATTATAAAAAGTCTCTGTGAAATGAAAGTTTCGACCAATTTCACTTCAGTATTCTGACATTTTTCTAAATGAACCAGAATACTGAATAAGAAAAAACAGAGGGGAAAAAAATCTCTCACAGCAAACTGGCGTTTGAGGGAAGTGGTTCAAGGATGTTTGTCCACAGAGTCAAACTGACGTCACTAGAGAAGAAACATCATTCCAGAGGGGAAGCGCATTTCAGATTTTGATTAAAGTTTATAATGACAAACATATTTTGTCCTGTGAATTAACTTGGATGAACCGTTCAACACTAGTAATGTACACTACAGCCCAAAGTATACTTCAGTTTTGATGCAAACACTTATCTTAAAGAGATAGCTCACCCAAAAATGAAAATGACCCCATGATTTACTCACTTTCAATCCTAAGTGTATATGACTTTCTTCTTTCAGATGAATACAATTGGAGTTTTATTAAAAAATGTCCTGGCTCTTCCTCATCCTACATCATCCACTGGAACGCCACTCTCTCGTGAGCTCGCGTACGTCAGTTAGCGGAAGCCAGAGATTATGGTTTAAAAAGTTTTAAATATGGATAATTTTATTACACAAATGCATGGATTTGCATTAGAAGGCCTTTATTAACCCCCCGGAACCATGTGGAGTACTTTTTATGATAGATGGATGCACTTTATTGGACTATGAAATCTCAACAGCCATTATAAAGCTTGAAAGAGCCCAAACATTTTTAATACAATTCCAATTGTATTCATCTGAAAGAAGAAAGTCATACACATCTGTGATGGCTTGAGAGTGAGTAAACCATGGGGCAATTTTTTTTATTTTTGGGTGAACTATTCCTGTATTCAGACACCTACAAACTTTTCAAAGTGTGCTCACAAGATGCTTTTTTGAATAACAAACCACACAGCAGAACATGGATTTTATGGAAGTTCTTTCTGACAGGCTGTGAGTTGATCAAAGTGCACCCATGATAATGAGACACTGTCTGTCGGGACTTTTTTTTTTTGCTTCAGATGGGACTCCATCCCACAGGACCCAAAAAAGAGGTCAGTTTGTCTCTCTCTGACCAGACTTTGCTGCAGGCCGCCCAAAGAATGCAAGCTTTAGGCTTCTGCCGTAAAGCTCTGACTGGGCAAAACTGAAAGAGAGGAAGTGAGAGAAGAGAAAGAAAAGCGTTGTGCAGACAAGGTCATTCTCTGTGCGTGGGCCATCACAGCTCAGTCTTTCATACAGTGTGGACAAAGACACTCTGAAGGGAATTCCAGGGTGTGACTGAGGAGAAGATTCACTGACTGTTTTAAAAAGACAAAGGAATGATAAAGCTCACTTGTTTAACTTAACTTGGTTAACTGTGAATAATGTGTGTATGAGATCCACTTGTTGGTCTAAAGTTTGTGAGAACTTGTGGTTTTTGCAGCAGTCCAACAGTTTCAATTATTGTTGCATCAATAAAATCTCATCGTTTCACTATCCCGCTTTACAAAATATCTTATGATTGGCTGTAATTTTCTGTAATCAATCATTCAAATCAACTTTTTTTCCTGGCAAATAAATGATTTAAAAATACACTGACAGCCAATCAGAAACCACCTCACTTTAAAGGAGATGTATTATACCCCTTTTCACATGATGTAATACAACTCTCAGTTGTCCCCAGAATGTGTCTGTGAAGCATCAGCTCAAAATACCCCATAGATCATTTATTATATAATTCTGAAAATGCACATTAAAAGGGGAAGCAGACACACGCTGTTTTCGTGCATGTCTCTTTAAATGCAAATGAGCTGCTGCTCCCCGCCCCCTTTTGCAGAATAGAGCTGTGCCTTTACAGCTCGTAGTTCAGATACTCTGCCAAATAAACATCTGTTTGATTTTGATTATGTTTATCATGCTGAAATTTTGCATTAAGTCATATTAGTTTAAACTTCTGATATAGTTTCCTGAATGCACACATCTGAAGCACGCGCTCAGAGAGCGGGTGTCACATGCCATGTGAGTACTAAACTATGTTCTCTTTCATGTCTTATTGCACTTAAACTGTCAAATACACACACGTTTATGTTAAAAACGCACAGGAGTTACAAAAACAGTCAGTTATGTCTGTGAATGTAAACAGCTGGAATAGAAATCACATTTTTATATTAGATCTGTGTGACAGCAGCGTAATATACAGTAAATACATCATTAAATCCACTGCTTTCTTGTGTCCTCTGAGGCTGGGACTCTAAATAGTGTTCTGTGCTCGTCTGTGCAGCCAATGACAGAACAGTTAGCATGCTTTTCCTTGAACTTTTGCAACACAATGACAGCACCATGGGCGGAAACGTGTAGATTAAGGAGCGGTAATATTACAGTAAGATCCTATTTCTACGTCACTGGGGGAGTGAAATCTGAAAAGCTTGTTTTTTAAAAAGCTTGCAGAGAAAGCCTTACCAAAGAAAAATTAACTGAGTTGTTCGTTTTCACATTTTTTGGGTTGGCAGATGAACCAGCAACCCGATTAAAGCATTTAAACACTGAAAAGGTCAGATTTTCATGATACGTAACCTTTAAAGACCCTGAGCATTTAAAGCAGAAGCTAACATAACTTGTACGGGAGTATGTTTCTGGCCTTAATCATCCAGCCAAATTTCCACACCCACATGCAGGTTAAAATAAACTAAATCTCAGATTATGTAGGGAGGGAAAACTCCCTTCACAGAAATGATGTAATATCTTCTCTGAGCAGTGTTTTGATTCTGCTGAGGGATAATATTTCCTCAGACCTTTTCCTGGTGGATCAGAGGTTTTGATTATGCGATCATTCTGCAGTCCTCCGATTATCATGCACCAGTCTCCACCCAGGACATAGGAGATACACAAGCTCATCAGTGTGACATCAACATCAGTGCAGATGCACTAAACAGGCCTGAGAATGGAAGCTCACCTCCTCTTGTGACGCATAGTTGGGAGCCGCTGGATCCACGGACCAGTAGCAGAAATCAAACCCAAACTCCATAAACTTCTCCCTGGAGTCAGGCAGACCCTCAGATCGCCCGTCCAAACGCCCCTCCAACTACACAGAAAAGAGAAATGGAAGATGGTTAGCAAAATAAACTAGATTTGTTTACTTTTTGGTGCTTTTAAAGGGACATCAGATGCAAAATTCACTTTTACATGGTGTTTGAATACAAGTATGTCTTAGCAGTGTGTGGACACAACCACCCCCACTATTTTTTAAAATCCCCAAATACCTAAACAGTCTCAATTATCAAGCCGTTTAGTTTTCCTGAGAAGTATGATGTCATACTTTTCAGGCCCCGCCCACAACAACAGAAGGACTGTCCTGTATTAGCATATTGCCGCCCTCAGCCAGTTGTACGCTGTCTGCCATTTTCTCCGCAATCGAGTAGCTGTAGTGACAACAATGTCTCGTACGCAATGCAGGCATTTTGTAGTTAGATGTAAAGGTGAACATAAAAAACGTTCTCCCGTCAGTGTTGCCAAGTCCGCCGTTTTCCCGCGGAATTGGGCTACTTTAACACTATTGCCGTGGGTTGTTTTTGATGTACGCGGGATAAAGCAACTACAATAATGTCATATTTGGCCCCTGAAATACGATTTTACCAGGGGAACCCCGACAAAAAAAAAAGTTGTATTTTATCCCCCGGAATGCGATCGGGCTAGTTTTGGGCTAGTTGAGTAGCAATTGGGCGGATTTTGTTGTGAAACCTGGCAACCCTGCCCGACATCAGAGTCACTGAGGATGCAGCTGATTAGTTCTGTTTTTAATGGTAACGCATCTCTGAATACACAAAAAAAGGAAGAGGGGGTGGAGTCCGCAGTAGCTCATTATCATTTAAAGAGACATGCTGCAAGAGCAGTTCGCTGTGAACAGATTTGTTTTTGACAAGGTAAAAAGTGTGCTGTTATACACGACCAGGGGAAGTTTTATCTGCGTATGCCGCAGACATATCAAGAAGACCCTAAAGAATCATACCAAATTGTGGAAAATGTTTTTTTTGCTTCATTTCTTTAAGGTCTCATTCTTAAGTTACATACTGGAGTTTAATGTTCGAGGTCAGCGGTTTGTTGAAATCCCCAAGTATGAGCAGCAGTAGTAATATTTAACAACTTCACCAAAACACAAATCATATTACATCACATAACTACTCACTGGCGCCAGTGATATCATGTTTTCTGTTGAAATGATTGAATACGTTTCACATACTTCGTTAGCCGCCCAGCCAAGTTTTACATTATACCATTTTCTTATACAAGACTCATAACAGCTGATAACCATTAATTATGATTCTTTCTGATTAAGCGCTGCCCCAAACTACATTACGTTTATTGAGAAAAGTGATTTTCCATTGAGAATCCATTTACTCCATTTAATCAGTTACTGGGAGACCAGCCCTATGTGCTCAATTTTTCCACTAATAATGTTGCAGCACACTGATGCCAAGAAGCAAGGCTGTGAGCCTGTAGCTTACGCCTGGGATACTCTTTAGTGGGCTCAAAAGCAACAATTAGAAAGTTGTTAGGCTGGGAGACAGATGACTTGAGCATCCGAGCATCCGAGTATGACCTGACCCGACCGTCAGCATCAAGTTATTACCCAGATCTCAGCAAACAGAGATCATGTATATCTCAGCTCATTATTCGCCCAGTCAAACAGATCTTTACGGCACAGCGTGTGCATTTGGAGGAGCGTGCAGAAACATGTCCGGGCATTGCCAACCTGTCGCCCAGACGACGTTACATTTGCGGCTCTTGTGTGTAATTATTCACACAATTGCAATCCCACAGCTGATTTAATGACCTCACAATATGGTCCACAGTTTTATTAATGAGCCCTAACATTGCACTCAGCACCGTTATATTTAGGTTCAATAATAATACACAAAATCAGATCTGATAATATGGCAGTGCTCCAAAAAGGCCTGGTTTCTCGAAATATTATAAACATGAGTACTTTATTCTAAGTACTTTATTTATTAGTACTTTACCATTTTAACTTTACCTGTCCCAAAGCCTTGTTACCTACACATGTAGCATTAAAAAAACATTTCAGTGCCATTCATTTTTAAGTGTGACTTAAAGTTCACCTAAAAATGATGATTCTGTTATTAACTACTCATCCTCATGTTGTTCTAAACCCTTAAGATCTGTGTTCATCTTTGGAACACAAATTAAGATATTTTGGATTAAATCCAAGAGCTTTCTCTGACCGTTCTTAAACAACAAGACATCTACCACGTTTAAGGCCCAGAAAGGTAGCAAGGAGATTTGTTAAAATAGTCCATGTGACATCAGTGGTTCAGCTGTAATTTTATGAAGCTAGAAGAATATTTTTTGCACGCAAAGAAAACAAAATAATGACTTAATTCAACAATTTCTTGTCCAAATATTTTATATAAACACTTCTGTTAACTTTAGTAATGGCAAAAGATTTAGCATTAATTCTCTCTTCTTGTATCTACAGGGTCCTTCAAAATTGCATTTAAAATAATAACTTATACTAAAAGTATTAAAAATCATTTTCATTAAGAAATTAAATTAAATATTTTTTACAAAAGTTAAGACTGAATGTACATGAAAATGTCAAATGGTGTAACCAACAAAAAATGAGAAATATCAAACATTTTATCCACCTAGATGGCATGTAAGCATACTTATTAAAATAAACACTTCATTTTAAAATATTACACGAAAATACATTTTATTAGAGTTAACTTTAAATGTAAAATTTTAATGTGTTTTTGCTATACTTGGCGAGACATATGCTGAAAACACCTGTTTTCTAAATAATCTTTGACAAATTATGTAAAAAATGTTAAAAACCATATTATTATACTAAACTAGATTTAACATTAATTTTTTCTGTACATAATTATATTTTTATGAAAAAAACTGGTTACGCTCATTGACACAAACAAGTTACACCACTTGACCAAGTTGCTTTATTGAGAATTTCACCTTTTTTTAACAAGACACGACACTGACATTTTTGCAATCATCCCCCAAATATTATCTCAAAATTCATTAAAACCAGAAAATTTAGACTTGGTCCACAAAAAAAGAGAACGTATGCAATTATTGTGCACATTTGTTTGATTATTTATTTAACCCTTTTAAATTTAATTAAACCATATGGACACAAAAACAGTAGCGTTACGTCATTGACCCTTATACACGTTTAGAACGACATGAGAATAAAGGAATACATGACGACAGAGTGTACCTTGGCACTTAACTTTAAATTTTACACTATTGTACATGAAACTGCAGTACAGTCTAAGTGTCAAAGCATCTGTGTTAACAGCTAGGCTATGGCTCTGATAAAATTATGATTGCTTCAAGATGGTGACATAAAACCAGAGCCTAACTTTAGCTAAACAAAGGATAAAGATTTAACAATGCATCTTTAATACTTCCTTGGACCTCTGGATTCTCATTCACTCAAAATGAGATTCTGTCAACTGACATGCTGGGCTCATGGCATTCATCACTCAGTTAAAGATAGTTCAGAACTCAGTTGGAGATAGTTCACCCAAAAAAGGAAATTTTGTTATTAATTCCTCACCCTGTTGTTCCAAACCCATAAGACATGTACTATTTTGACTATGTTTCTACTACCTTTCCGGGCCTGGGTTGTGTTGCTGTCTATGCACGGTCAGAAAGCTCTTGGATTTGATCAAAAACATCTTAATTTGTGTTCTGAAGATGAACAAACGTCTTATGGGTTTGGAATGACATGAGGGTTAATGACAGAATTTTTATTTTTGGGTGAACTATCCCTTTAATGTGACTGCTCTCTGCCCCAGAACACTTTAAAAAATAATAATGTGATCTAATCGTAGACCACTTATCCTCTAATGTGTGCATCAACAAATAATACAGTGTGAATAATATAGTGTGCTGTTTTTATTGTCAGCCTTCCACACGTGTCTTTATGTCAGCCCATCTTTTCCTTTGAACACCATCCTACTTTCTTTAAAAAACTAGTGGAAAGTAAGGCTTTATCTTGCTCTCGTGCTCACAGCAGGTGACCAGATGTGGCTTCTGCTATTTCATTAATCCATTAATCAAGTGCCGAATGCAAGATAGTATTTCCTGCTTTAAAAGTTAGAATGTAGGCTATAAATTTAAGTCTTAGACACACAGTTACATTAAAAACAATTACTCTTGTCTTTCTAATATGCTGATTTGGTGCTCAAGAAACATTTATTAACATTATTAAACAGTTGTGCTGCTTAATATTATTGTTAAAACCATGATACAATTTTTCAGGATTTTTTGATAAATAGTTTTTTTTAAAACAACCTTACTGACCCTTTTGAACAAACTTTTTTGCCTGTAGTGCATGTAGTCATCACCACATTATTTGGTCCAGAAGAAGCGAACATCCCACCGATCCGGTTTTCAAGCTCTCGGTTTAGTCAAGAATGGGGTGTGGAGTGATTTTAGAAAGTGTAAGGTACGTGTGCAGCTTGTTTAGGTGTTTGGGGTTTTCATGTGTAAAAAGGAAGGCGATAATGGCATGTTGCTTCTGCAATCAAACATGTTTGTGCAGTTCATCCACAGAATAAATAAACTAGTGTGTAATCCAGCAGGAAGAGAATCATTTTCACTATAAACTTCCTGTTGATGAGATACTGCAAATAGCCACGCAACCCTGACACAGCCTCCTCTTTGAACTTTTACAACAAAGTCAACAACTGACTACTTCTGTTGCAATTTTAAAAAAGCAGCTAATTTCTGGCACCATAAAATTAAATAACCTAAGGGACTTACATAAATAATCATAAATATTAATAGAGGTGGGTGATATAATGGTAGACACGATTAACCGGTAGAAATGTGTCAACTGGTAGAGATTTTGCTGTAGTATGTGGTCACGAAAACATTGTTTTGCATGCGCTTTTAAGCATTGCAGTTTAAAAACAAGTGATCTTAAGCCATTTAAACAAAGCAAAAGACAACTATTTTCGCTATATACGTGCACTGTCTGAGAGACAGAGAGACGCGCACACGTGAAGATGGTGTTCATAGAGCGCGTGAGTACTGAATGGAGTTATTTTTGCCATTTATAGGCCTTGAACTGTTAAATACACACAATTGTATGGTTTAAAATGTCCGTCTTTGCAAGTATCCTCGTAAACACAGTAATTTAGGTCAAACAGCTGAGAAAGAAAACATTTGCGTAACAGTATATTGAATCCGGGCACCTCTTAAAGTGACAGCAGTCTAATATTCCTGTCCGTCATTCACGTTAATCAAACAACAAAAGAGAGAAAATCTCTCACTAAGTGACTAAATCACTTTTGTAACTTTAATAAGATTAAATATTTCTTATTTCTTATTTACCTTTTTGTCCTATTGCTTGAAATTACTTTCTAATTCTTATTTAATCACTGTTTACTTGTCTTCAGTGAACTTGAGTATTTTTTTATTTAGGCTAGCATTAGTTTTTTGTGATATTGACAATTATGAAATTTCTGTAATATCTAGGGCTGTCACTAATGATTATTTTAGTAATCAAGTAATAGGTTGATCATTCTGACGATTAATCGAGTAATCGAATAATCATAATTAATTTTTTTGTGGTAATTAAACCACAAAAAAATAATTGAATAAATAGACCTAAGCGAACAACAGCCTTGAAAAATTACTTGAAAATTTAGAATAACAATGGGGGAATAATAATTAGTTCAAATGTGACCCTGGACCACAAAACCGGTCATAAGGGTCCATTTTTGGAAATTGAGATTTACAAACCATCTGAAAGCTGTATGTTAGGATAGGACAATATTTGGCTGAGATACAACTATCTGAAAATCTGGAATCTGAGGGTGCAAAAAGAATCAAAATATTGAGAAAACCACCTTTAAAGTTGTCCAAATGGAGTTCTTGGCAATGCATATTACTAATCAAAAATTAAGTTTTGATATATTTACGGTAGGAAATTTACAAAATATCTTCATGGAACATGATTTTCACTTAGTATCCTAATGATTTTGGCATAAAAGAAAAATTGGTCATTTTGACCAATACAATGTATTTTTGGCTATTGCTACTGGTTTTGTGGTCCAGGGTCACAAATATAGTATCAAAAGCAAGCAATCATTGTTTTATGGAACAAAACTGTTAGAATACACAAAGTTTTATTGAACTAATATACATTATGCATTGTACTAAACACCTGCAGAGGGCGCCAGTGGCCTGACAATTGTTTTTACACCTTACTGCGCAATCTAATCCTTGTTTAATATTGACTAAACAACATTTATTTCAAATATCCACTTAATCTTTAATATCTGACTATTACGTTACTACAGAAAATCTATAGCCACTGTATTTCCTTGAATATGTGAACATCAAAACGTGTAAACTTAGAGTGAGGGTTTGAGCTTTTATTTTGAAATTGAGATATTCTCCTGTGTTTGCCTAGGTTTATAACGATTTACCTTACAAATCTGATGAGGCGGCACACGTTGCGTTCCCAGATGAACGTTATAATAAACCCAAACTCACAGCAATATGCAGAGAAGCCATTTTAGATGCTCCACACATGTAATAAATGATAACAGTTTGTGTGGAGCAGCATTATTTTACTGTTCTGAGACATACGTACATAACATACATGTAATAATTAAAGTGCATGTATTTATTTAACTGAATTGTAGTGTTTGTGAATTCACAATAGCATTATGCTTTATTATGATTTTTAAATGGGTTTAATATATCATGCAGCTTTGGAAAACAGTCTAATAATGTGTTTCATGTATTCTTGTCTGTGAAATACACCACTTCCGTATTTTAAACCGATTTTGCCGGTTACTCAACACAGGCAAAATGCAATCATAGATTTTTTTAAAATCTAGTACTCGAACTGAATCAAGGAATTGTGACAGCCCTAATAGTATTAAAATTTTGATTAAATAATAAAAAACAATTAAATAAGTATCATAAAGCCTTATTTAAAGCAAAAATCAATATATCGTCGGCGCCGATAGCCTTGTGGGCAGTGCGCTGACAATGTTCGAAACTCGAACCGAGGACCTTTGCTGATCCCGCCCACTTCGCTTCCTGTCCTATAGCGTGATATAAAAAAAAACCTATAGCATGATATATATATCAGTACCGTAAAATCAAATTATTCAAATCGTTGATTTTGGTCATTTTGCCCACCCCTAAATATTAAATATCAACTATTATTTAAAAAAAGAATGGACCTACCTTTACATTTCGGACCCTCACCACTTTGTCCTCCACTTGTACAGCTAATCGTCCTCCATCCAGACTCTCCCTGCAGAACAAAAACAAACAGACTGATATTCAAGACGCTGCACAGAGCACTGCTACATAAACATTTACAGTACAAACATATTAATCACTTTTTATATAAACTAGTGCCTTATTAAAAGTTGATGACTGTTAAAACAGGCTAAAGGCTCATTCAGGACTGAACGTGTGAGAAATGTTATGTTTAGAATAACAAGTTACCAAGGTCAGAAATTAACCAAGGCTCGAGGGGAAAAGGCCACTTAAAGTGTCAAATATGACCTAGATATTTGAAATACGCAGGCAAAAATGCCCAAGTTGAATTCCTCTGTTTTCTACATTACCGTTCAAAAGTTTAAGACATTTAGAATGTTACAACAGATTTCTATTTCAAATAAATGCTATTCTTTTAAACTTTCTTTTCATCAAAAAATCCTGAGAAATGCATCAAGTGTTGTGTGGCAAAACTTAATTGATATTTTACTTTTTGTTTTTATACTGCATGGTTTGATTTGCTCCAGGTTAGCCATAAACCTTCTAAACTCCTCAGATGCATGTTTATTTGGCTGTGATCATATCCAGACCCATATTCAGGCAGGGCAGTGGAGTGAGAGGCCGGGGGTCTGGAGGATTCGTCTGCTGCGCCGCATGAGAAGGTCAGATTCAAATGAAAACAGACAGCTGAAAACTCCTCCATGAGCCGCACAGCTGAGCTGAAGCATGTGTGTGCGTGAGCGTGCAGGATATGTGTGTCAGTGTGTGAGAGAGCAATGAGGACAGCTGTGCAATCTCTCCTGTATCGAGTTCCAGATAAAACTGATGCAAGAGAATGAAATCCACGGCTGTGTACAAATCTAAACACTGACAATGTGCGAAGACTGGGAAAGGCCTTACTGACTAAACTTCATCTTATACTATGTCATTTTTCAGTGTTAAAATATGTTTGCCTATCAAGTTCAAGGCACATGCACAAATATAAGTAAGCTATTCTTACAGTAAGTGGACTTTCACACTGTGGCTCCAAGGTGCTTTCAAAACAATGTCAACGTCAACTTTTGGCTCAATCAATGGTGTGAGTTTGGGCGGGACTATCTGCTTGTTGTTGATGTCAGGTTTTATGGCACTGAAAAGGCTTTATATAAATTGCACCAAAGATGATCAAAAATTAGTGAGAATCAAGATGTTGAGGTCCATCCTGAGTTGTGTGCTAAGCATAAAATTAATAATAAATATTACTTAAATTGGTGAATTATTCAAATAAATATTTTTTATTTATTTATTTATTTATTAGTAGTAGTAGTATTAAATAATAATAATAACAATAGGGCTGTCAAACGATTAATCATGATTAATCGCATCTAAAATAAAAGTTTATGTTTACATACTATATGTGTGTGTACTGTGTATATTTATTATGTATATATAACACACATACAGGAAACTTTTTTTTAATTTTAGATTTACATATATATATATATATATATATATAGTAAACACACATATAGTATATAAAGTAAACATAACATTTTATTTTGGATGCGATTAATCGTTTGACAGCCCCTTAATAAACATTAAATTGGTGTTTAATAAACATTTCTTCTTTTTATTAGCAATGTTCAGATGTAATATTTTTGCGGANAAACACACATATAGTATATAAAGTAAACATAACATTTTATTTTGGATGTGATTAATCGTTTGACAGCCCCTTAATAAACATTAAATTGGTGTTTAATAAACATTTCTTCTTTTTATTAGCAATGTTCAGATGTAATATTTTTGCGGAAAGCGTGATACACTACCATTGAAAAGCTTTTAATTGAGCAAGGATGCATTAAATTTCTCAGAAGTGATGATAAAGACATTTATAATGTTAAAAAAGATTTCCATATCAAATAAATGCTGTTCTTTGGAATTTTTTGAAAATTTCAAATAGACGTAGAATTAGATCGTTATTAACAAACCGCATTTTTGAAGAACAAGAACATTCTTGCCTAAAACTCTTAAAACTACATTCTGTGATACAAAAAAGTATTATTTACAAAATTATGGTGGATTTGGGTGTCTGCCATGACACTTGCTGTGAGAAATACCGCAAGCGGAGTGATACAAATGGTGAAATGGTTGGAGTGCTGTTATCACTAAAATACTGCACTCCTCTCAGCCAATCAGATTCAAGGACCAGAAAGAACGGTTGTATAAATAAATAAATATACACTACCAGTCAAAAGTTTTTGAAGAGTATGATTTTTAATGTTTTTTAAAGAAATCTCTTCTGCTCACCAAAGTACAGCAAAAATGTTAAAATAGTTTTACTATTTAAAATGACTGTTTCTATTTAAATACATTTTAAAATGTAATTTACTCCAGTGATCAAAGCTACATTTTCAACATCATAACTCCAGTCTTCAGTGTCACATGATCCTTCAGAAATCATTCTAATATGGTAATTTGCTGTTTAAGAACCATTTTATTATTATTATCAATATTTAAAAGAGTTGAGTAAATTTTTTCTATTTCAGTTCAATTCTACTCAGCTGTTTTCAGCGTAATAATAATAATAATAATAATAACAACAATAATAATAAAACTTTTTTGAGTAGCAAATCAGAATATTAGAATGATTTCTGAAGGATCATGTGACACTGAAGACTGGAGTTATGATGTTGAAAATGTAGCTTTGATACTAAAAATTTGCCTTAAAATCTATATATTTAAATAGACAAGATTTAAATAGTAAGTTATAATAGTCAAGTTTTAAATACTAAAAATATTTCAAAATTTCAAAAGTTTTTGCTGTACTTTGGATTAAATAAATGCAGGCTTGGTGAGCAGAAGAGACTACTCAATAAAAACGCAATATGCTTTTTTATGTATAAAAATGCTACATGCACAAGTTCCTTTATCTTTGTTTGATTTTAACCTAGAAGATCCTGAAACCATCCACAACAGCCTAGCAACTACACAGAAGTACACACCTCAACAACCACACAGGAAACATCCAGGCAACCACTCACAATTCCATGATATCATGGTGGCAAGTTTTGCAAAGATAATTACATCTCACTTTCCTTTTTTATTCAGAAAAAGCACAAAATCAAGCAATTTCCCAATTCTGCTTGATGCTCATAATGCAGCAGATGTTCCACACCATTAAGCACTGGACTCATCCACTGCTTGTTATGAAACTCTTAGCTTGCGTAGTACCATGTGAGTCTGTTTCACTCTGCCAATGATGAATGGCGGCCCTACCCACAACCACAACAGCCTGCTTCGCCTGTCAGTGTGTGTGTGTACATACTTTTGCCTAGAAATGGTGCATTTTATAACATAACCATTGGAAAGAAAAAATAACTCTCGTTATGAGAAGAACATGTTTACAAACTTGGATCTCTGTGCCATTCCCACAGAAGTCCAGCCACCATCTGCAGCAATTAGTATTAGTTTGTTTCCAGCCCAAACTCTGAACTCAAAAAGAAGTTATATTATATCAAGAATATGACATTTGACAAAAGCACAAAGTGCATAAAGTCACTTAATTATTATGTGCATACTCATAAAACCAACGGCTGCCTATTAACAAAACGTCTTCATTTGCACAATAGAGACGGAAAGCCATGAAGCCATCCTTTGTGATGCACACTTCAGGGAGACTCTTTAAATGTCAAGGCTAGCAACTATGGCCAAACACACGCATACAGCTTTGTGTGTCAGTCTGGGAGGAGTCTCTTTAGCCCCCTGTCCAGCACACACATACTGTAGTAATTTGGTTAATGCTGGAGGGTGGGGCAGTGGGCTCTGATGAGGCAGACTGTGTGTTCGGATAGACGGATAACCCCCTTTTTAAAAAGTTAAAGAAAAACATCCTTTAGATTTTAGGAATAAAGCATGCATTACATTTGTAATGCAATTCTGTTAATATGGTACAAACAGGACAGTAAAATTATACAGTACGTTATCAGTACCTTTGGGGGAAGGGGTTTTAAGGGGATTCAAGGAGATTATAGTACATTTATGGCGCACCAAACACAATATTGCTCAATACAACTTCACATGCACTGCCTATGCATTATCTTCATGTATGCACTGCTTATGCATTATGAATTTTCATGCATTGTTTTGAATATGCTATAATTTATTTATCTTTAGATTGACGTGTTAAATGTTAAAATTACGTATATATAGTACATTATATAGATTTGCAATATAATGAGATGTGTAAATGCAGAACTCACGCAATAATTTTATTGAATGGCAGCTTATTTGTTTCAGTTAGCTGTCAGCGCAGGTCTATTCCCAGACGTAGCAACAGTACCAACAACTCAAAGCTGTTTATGAACTCCATATGACACAATTCAGCATTTTTAATCATGTGATTTTGCAGTTAATTAATGCAATATATGAGACATGAAAACTTATCATACCTGGAGTTGAGCGGACGGACTCGAACCGCGACTTTCACGTTTGCCATTCGTTTGACACCGGACGGAGGGAAACGATGAATTGAAGTTCAGCTGTCCGTTAGAGTCCATTTATTAAATCCCTCCAGAGCAATGATTTGTCCCGAGCAGTGTGAAGAAACCGATAGCAAGTTTTTTTGGGTCATGTTATTGATATCGACTAGACAATCACAGAGCACATCATAAAGCCGCGGCCGCAGTTAAACTGCGCTGAAACTTCCTGCCGTCTCTACTGGAGGGGAGGTTACGAATCCTACTATGGCAAAGGCTTAGCTCATGAATATTAAGTAGGCAGATGACGTTAGTTCCAATAGTGCTTACTGATTTGATGAACGAATCGTATTTTGAATAAGGCGGGGCTCAAATATTAATTAGGTGTTGCTATAGATCAATCCGGGAGAGATGCGAAGCAACGTCAGTACGTCTTTAATATTCATGAGCCAAGCCATCGTCATAGTAGGAAACTTTGGAATAAGAGAAACAAAGGCGAAGTGTTCGCCTGAAGGCACGCATAAACTGCATGTCTCTGCTTTATTACAATCTCGTGTGCGCTAATTAGGATAATTATTTTTCCGGTTTTAAAAGCGGAAACACGAATTTGACGAATTTGCTCAGTAAGATTTTTCTGAAATAGATTAATAATTTTATTTAGCAAGGACGCGTTAAACTGGTTCATTTGAAAAAGACATTATGACATTATCTTTTTCAAATAAATGCTTTATTGTTGAATGCTTTGGTTATCGCTGTTTCCATAAAATTGAAGGATTAGTTCACTTCCAGAATAAAAATTCCATGGTAAGTTACTCCCTCGCCATGGCATCCAATATATTGATGTCTTTCTTAAATCGAAATAAAAATAAATGAATAAAAATAAATAAATACGTTTTTTGAGGAAAACATTCCAGGATTTTCCTCCATATAGTGGACTTCTATGGTAGCCAACGGGCTGAAGGTCCAGATTATTTCAGTGCAGTTTCAAATGGCTCTACCTGATCCCAGCTGTGGAACAAGGGTCTTATGTAGTGAAATGATCGTCATTTTCGTAAATAAATAAAAATCGATGTACTTTTTAACCACAAATACCTGTCTTGCACTAGCACAACTTAAAGGCATTAAGTAGTCACGTTGTAAAGATCACGTGACAGGTAGAAGTAGTGACACTGCGTTTAAAAAGCATATGTGCAAAGAAAGTTAAACCAAAAAAAGTTTTTACCAAAAAAAAAAAGCTAAAACTATTGATTTGGAGGAGACTTTGAAGAAAATGAGACTAAGTTTTTCCTACCTTACCTTTTTAAACCATAGAGCTAGTGCAAGAAAAGCTTTTGTGAATGAAAAAACAAATTATATATATATATATATATTTTATAAAATTATCGATTGTTTCGCTAGATAAGACCTTTATTCCTCGGCTGGGATCTTGTAGAGCCATTTGAAGCTTCAATCTATTGGTTCCCATTGTCCACCATATGGAGAAAAATCCTGAAATATTTTCCTCAAAAACCCTGATTTCTTTTTGACTGAAGAAAGAAGTAAATGAGCATCTTGGATGACACAGGGGTGAGTAAATTATCAGGAAATTTTTATTCTGGAAGTGAACTAATCATTTATGCATAAATTATGCATAACTCATGACATAATTATTTATAGTGAAACATGAATTTTCCTTATAGAAACTTCCCTGACTTCTCCAAAAATTTTAAACGGTCAATTCCCATGAAATTTGTCATTAGTGCAGCCTTGCGTATGGACTCCAGCTGAGATATAAATCTAATGAGAACGCATGAAAGACACTTACACATATTCACAAAATTACATTTTATTACATTAGATATGTTTAGCATTAAACAGATGAAAACACTGTCCATCATGAAAAGTGCAAATTTTCCGCAAATATACACTAAGAAACGCAGACAAACAGACACACTCACCAACCAACCAACCAACAAGCAGAAAAACATTTACAAACACTTAAAACAAATAAATAGGATTTCATAAATGACAAGAAAGCACAGTGAATGGTCTTTATCTTGTTCTACTGAGTGAAAACTGGCAAAGCCCTGCTAAAATTTCCCCACAAAATGTGTTTTAAAGGTTTATCTGGTCTATCAACTCAGCATTTTAAGCAGCAAATCCTTTCCTTGCAACTAACAAATCAGACTTTAAAATGGTTTTAAAATCATATATATTGCAGGTTAAACATTCTTTCTTTTGTTCAAATATGCATCACAGGTTGCCCATTAATACAATAGTGTTTGGCTGCAATTCCTGTGTACAGCTGGTAATGTAGACTCATGTGTCCCCCTAGCGGTCATTGAGAGACCTGCAGTATGTCCCTGTGGTTTGGCAGTGAAGGCAATGGGAACTGGGTGGCCAGAGAAAGCTGCTGAAACTTCTCTACGGACTCCTACAAGAGCAATCAGACAGTGATTTGTGAGAATTCCAACCTCAAAACGTAATGTTTTGCAAGCTCTAAATTGAGTTAACACACATCATATGTAAGAAGCAATTACCTCTGGCCAAGATAACGCTGACAGCTTTGGCCAGTTGGTCCTCACTTCCTCTTCTCCTAAAAGACCCCTCTCTATTAGCTGTCTTATCAGGAACAGGTAGTCAGTTCTCTAGGATAATAAAGGATAAAGCACAATTTAATCACCAGATCACCAGTGTTGTTAATGTTTACACAGAATAAGGGTTATATTCCCAAGCAAACTGCATCAACATCAAAGTTTGATCTTCAGTTTTACCTCACTATCTGTGGCACTAAGAATGGCAGTCAAAGTGGGTTCACTAAGGAGAAGGTGTAGAGGTGGAGAGGGAGTCCAAGCCCACAGAGCTAGAAACCTTTCCAGAAGAGCAGGTCTCCTGTTGCCTTCGTCTGAAGACACAAGTGGCAGCTCCCCGGATACTGCGCATGGAAACAAACCCAAACAAACACGATAGGATATTAATGTTCAGCATCTTCATGTGCTGTTCTCAATTTTACGTGAATTGCCGTCTCACCAAGTTTGCAGGCCAGCTGAACAGTACAACGCAACAACATCTGCTCAACCACGGGAGAGAGGAGCTAAAAACAGACCGGGACAACAGGGAGAGAATGTGTAAGCAAACAGTTATAAAGTTAAATAAAGTACTAAAAGCCTTGAGTGATGTGGTTATGAAGTTTTGAATCAAGTATGCTGAAGGGGAGGGTATGGGGTTCTGATCACCTTTCTGCATCCAAGTGTTTGTCCCACTCTGTCCAGCAGACACTCAATCTGATGAACAGTAAAAACCTCCTCATCAGATCTGGGTCCTACAGCAACACTCAGAACCTCCTGAAACGTGAGATAACATGGTTTGTGATCTGACTCACTCATATTTGAAAATTACCCTAAATTACCATAAGTACCAAGTGAACCCCGAGTATTAAGACTTGTTTGGCTCAATACAATGTAAATTAAATATGTAGTAGGAAAATGTACATTATTTTTTTTATACATATTTTGGACAACCGGGGTGCCATTATTTCAATTAAGTGAAATGGGTGCCCTTGGTGAGCTACTGCCGCTACCGTTGCTATTTTTAGAGCAACACAATTTGTTAAATACTGATGCCACATTGTGCGGCTTTTGGTTGTAATTTTCAGTCGAAAGGCAACAAGAGAAGTAATGTAAGTCTTCACTGCTTTTCCTAGCGATACCATGAGCCGGAAAAAAACAGTTCAGGCAGAGCAAGACAAGACGAGCATTTGACATTAAGAAGTATATAAACTGTATTATTTTTATGAAAATAACCGATCGTTATGCTAGATAAGACCCTTCTTTCTCGACTGGGATCGTTTACAACCACATTTGGGATCGTTTGAAGCCGCACTTAAACTGCCTTTTGGAAGTTCAAAATCTGGGCACCATAGCAGTCCATTACATGGAGAAAAATCCTGAAATATTTTCCTCAAAAAACTATTTCTTTACAACTAAAGAAAGACATGAACATCTTGGATGACAAGGGGGTGAGTACATTATATGTGAATCTTTGTTTTGGAAGTGGATTTCTCCTTTAATCTGTTTTAACTCATTTGCATCACTTTCTGACACCCTATTAGCAGTATTCACCTTTATTTCAATCATGACTTCTGATCCCAGTGGAACTTTATGGGTGCAGTCTGAAACACAAGCGGATCCAGCACTGAGCCCTGAGGTACTCCTCTGGACCTGTTGACTCCTGCCTGATCCCTCGCCCTCTTCAGCGTCCAAACTGACGGATGAAGGCACACTCTTCAACACCCTCTCAAACGCACCCTTCCACTCCCTCTTCAGCAGTGCTGAGGGACAAATTCAAACAAGAATATTTTAGAAAACATACAAAACAAGTAATGGAGCATTTGCCCTTTTTAAAATGTCATTAAAATTAGGCTTCTCTACTTGTGATGTTGGAGGAGAGCCAGCTGCAAGCCTTTTCTGTAGCCAAACGAGTGGTGATGCTCTCAGCAGTGGTCAGGACCTAAACCAAACCACAAAATATAAATCATATCACAGTAAATAAATGAACTAAAATTAATCAGGAAATAAGATGACCAAAAAAGCAATACTGTAACACTGTACACCCAAAACAAACACTATGTTTGAGCATATCTCTGTTTCGAAACAGAATTGAATTGATGAATAGTGGCTGTTTTACTCACAGAAGGAGATGTCTCCAGAGGAAGAAGTACTCTGACAGCTCCAGGAGCATTCTCACTGCAGAACCTATCATGAGAGGATGTGACCGAGAACAACTAGTCCAAAACTTGTCCAACAACATGATGTATATGTAATGAGAGAAGAGAGCTGCTGACCTGGTTGCTTTCTCTAGAGTCTGCATGCCTGCGTCACACAGCTGAGCACAGATAGAATCGTTTAGCTTGGCCGTGCTGACACCCTCCAAACCCAAACTATCTCTGAGAGTTCTCTCTCCACCCTTCACAAGCTCCAACACAAGCGTAGCCCTACCACACACAGAGTTAAGAAAATATGAAATGATGAAAAGCAAATCTTAATCGACTTACATGGACTAACACACAGAAAAAGCCAAAAAACTGACAAAACGGTGGGAGACTGACTTGATGTGTTTGACGCAATTGGAACCGACTCTTTCAGCAACAAACTCTACAGTCCGTCTGAGAGATGGGGGCTGGTTGTGAAAGAAGGCCTGTTCCAGGTCAACCTATGTTAAAACACATGGAAAGACATGAACGATTGCACATGGACGGCATGCCCGGAAATCTTCGACAGATGGAAGGCATTTGCTGGAAGCGTACCTGAAGTTTCTGCTGTGAACGGGTGGTAGATGGTCCCCTCGGTTCTGCAGACGTGGGGGTGATCTTGCGAATTAAGCCTCCGCTCTTAGATGTACTACCGGCCACAAAAGCAGCAAGAAGTTTTCGAAACTCCCCTGCCAAAAGAGTGGCGTAAAGATACTTCCATCACCCTGGAATTTATTCCAACCAAAGCTTGGTAAAATACGTAATTTTAAGCATGTTTTTTTCCGAACAGTTCACTCTCACCTAAATATGGACAGCAAGTGTAGAGAAGCTGTTGGTCCACTAATGAGAGGGTGTCCTGAAAAGTAAATAGACAATATTATACATATTGTAAACTCAGGAAAAAAGAAAAGATAAATAAAACTTCCTTCCCGCCTTAAAGGAAAAAGTTAAATGTATCCAGAGCAAAACAAATCAGTGATCTGCTTACCAGCCCTTGAGAGCTTGTAATATTCTCCAGTTCCTTAACTTCTTCCTTTACATCTGTGCTGAAAAAGAGATCTTCAGGGAAGATAGGGATCTAAAACAGGAACAGTTACAGAAAGATTTGACAGTTTTATAGCACATATGATAAATAACTATCATCTCATTATGCATTAGAAATAAAAGCTGCTCTTATCTTCAACAGTGTATGAAGAAACTATTAAATGATTGAATTATGAAATAATTAAGTCATGTTTTGCTGCTCTTTACCAAACTTAGACCTCTTTTAGTTAGCAGAAGTGAAAAATACCCCAGTTATTTTTGCATTCACAACAGCTTTGACTGTAAAAGTAGAAATTTTGGGTGCATTTCTGAAAAAAAAAAAAGTAGATATTACCAACAGTGTCTCCACTAGTTGAATTTTTTACTGTCTCACCACCCAGTTTTATTTCAGCTTATATGTAATGACAGGGTTTGTACAGATACTGTAAAATGAAATTCTAAGACTTTCAAGGACTTTTCATGTACTACTTTTTTATTTTTTTAATTTTCAAGGACATCAGACATCTCACTTATCAAACAATGTCTTCCTTCAAATTCTAAAAAAGATAAATAAACAAAAACATACTAATAAAAATGGCAAAAATAAAGCTTCACACGCAAAGTATTACTGCTAAAGCATTACAACATATACTACACTTTTACTTAGGGATGTAACGATATGAAAATTTCTTATCACGATTATAGTGACCTAAATTATCAAGGTTATCAGTATTATCACGGTATTGTTAAAATGTGCTGGAAATGTTAAAAAAAAAAAAAAAAAAAAAAAAAGTACATTTCACCAACTTTTGTATTTATATTCAACAAAAAATAAATCAGATTACTTTTTGTTTGCATAAACACTAAAACAATAACTTTACCTATGATGTCTGGATTTTAAATGACAACATGACTGACAACAGTTTATCTCATATGAA
>JAHKKF010527184.1:0-14232 GCA_019740295.1 Labeo calbasu
AAATTATAAAATATTACATAATAATGTAAAAATATTACATATTAAACAACTTTAGTATTTAGTTTTATAAGACGAAATAATATATATATATATATATATATATAAACAAGAAACACACACATACACACATATATATGCTTTATATATTGACATGAAATTGTATACAATACAATATTAATAAAATTATCCATATTTAAAAAAAATATAACATGAACACACGCACACACGCACACACGCACACACACACACACACACACACATTATGTATATGTGTCTTGGAGTGTAATGTACTTTATTCAAATTTAAGTTTACTGAAGTTATGGCATTACCATGGATTTATGAATGCAGTACCATTAATACCATGTTTTTGGACATGTTCCATGGTTTTGTTCCTTATTACTAATTATTACTATGTTAACGTTATAATTAAATTAAATACAATTATTAATTGATAGAATAATCACTTAGTACCGTGGTATTACCATACTATCATTATACTATAGTACAGACACGGTACTTTTTATAAGGCTGGTAAAAAAGATTGAACAGAATCATACACATCCGAATCATACAAAACCTGCTAGACATCAATCATCTTACCTGTATTTTGATCTTATGCTGAAACCGAGTATAAAATTGCGTCTTTAATGTGTTTTTCGCGCGTTTTTTTAGGAATTGTAGAGAGGAAAAATATTCCGAGTCAAAACAATGCACAGAGCCGGCTGACGTCATCACGCGGCGACAGGAAGCAGGACACCTCTGTCATGCGCTCTCAACCCTGCCAGATCCCAGATTCCTCCTCCTCCTCATCACAATCTTCATCCTAACCCTCGTAATTATCCTCTCCGCCTCAGTGAAAGCACTTTATTACGGGCGTGTTCTCTGAAACGATGGAGCTCCGCTGGAGTTTAAACGGGTTAGGTGAGATTAACGGAGTGTTGCTGCCCTCCGCTGGCCACCAGCTGTAAGTGCAACTGACTCGACTCCATTTAAAATACAATATAAAAAGTAAAAATGAGTACTAATACACAACAACGTGAGAATGCAAAATACTAAACATCATTTGAATATTGAATATATATTATTTATTCACATACGAACTGTCTTACGAACCGATTTAATTTCTTTGCCACATTGCCATCTACTGGCCATATGCTGCATGTTCATCGATAATATTATATCCCGTCATTCCTGTATGAGTACGTTTGTGGTTTATTTTAATTTTGTACATCTATTTATAATTAATTAAATCAATAAATAATATAAAATCTCTCGAATAAATTATATACATATATTATTATGCATTTTTAATATTTTATTTAAACATTTTATAAATAAATAAATCGCTGAACTATTTGCTGAAGGCTGTTCACCCAACCTGTTATTTTATTTGAACACTGTCAGATCGCGTTCACACTCTGACTCTTTCTTCACAGCAGGTCTGAAGTAACCTAAAGTGTTGAAGAAAGGTGTGAATTACAGCTGACTGTGTATGTGCTGAGGGTAAAGACAATTCATGTTTCCATAAACACTTTCCATTATGTCAGGAAGAATTACAGACAGTCTGAAAATGTGCTGAAGGCTGCAATTAATCCATGTGGTCTGAGGGATCAGTTTAATGTCCATATAAATGATATCACTGTGACAGATAGTCTTTCTGCTGCTGCTGCTCAGGCCTCGGGGCTTGGGAAATGTGAACATCATTTCATGAAGTTAATGAGGTGACCCTTTGCCTGGATGGGGGCATGTTTTTGTTGTTCATTATTGTTTTGGAAGAATAAGGTAGCTGCGTTTATAGCCGAGAATCTGGAATGGTTAGCTGTTAGGATAAAGATTTTACATACAACAGTCGAGTGGTGACCCAACACAGCACCAGAATTGTTCAGAATAATTTTAAAATAAAATAAAATAAAATAAAATAAAATAAAATAAAATAAAATAAAATAAAATAAATAAAAGTATCCTTAAATAAAAAATAAATACTTATTTTTTTTTAATTATAACAACAACAACAACAACAACAACAATACCTCTATTTAAATGAAAATAACATACTTAAAATGTGTAATAATACATTTATATAATAAATTATAAAAAAATGTAACATTACATTAAATGAAAATTAAATAAAATGAACGGTTAAAATATTAAACTGCACAACAATAAAAATACATTAATGCTGAAAAATGTAAAACGACATAAAATAATAATTAAAATATGTAATAATAATTTAATGATAAATAATAATTTGAATTTATTAAATGAATAATAAAATAATGAAAGTAATAATAATAATAATAATAATAAATTATTAAGTAAATAATTAAAATATTTAATAATAATAATAATAATAACAATAAATAATACATATATAGTTAAATTGAATTAAATTAAATGAAATAACAAAAATAAAAAATACATAAAAATTATAATTAAAATATAATAATAATAATAATAATTTATCATTAAATGAATAATACAATAATAAAAAACACTAAATGGCAAAAAATACATAAAACAATTAAAATGTAATAGTAATAATAATTCAAATTTATCATTAAATTAATAAAATAATACATTTAAAACGTACACAAAAAAGATAATTAAAATAATGATAATAATAATAATAATAATAATACATTTTAAATGGTGTATCATTACATTCATATAAAAAATAATCACAACAACAAAAACAACAACAATAATAATAATCAGAATTTATCATGAAATGAATAATAAAATAATAAAAATAAACACTTAAAATAATAATGAATTATTTAAATAAATAATCATTATTTAAAAAAAACCATCAATTTAAGAATCAGGCAATAATAATAATAATAATAATCAAATGAAATGGAAATGTAAAAAAATGTATGTATATATATATATATATATATATATATATATATACACACACACACACACACACACATATACAGTTTTTTTCTTTTGTATATATATATATATATATATATATATATACTTTTTTCTTTTCCTCTTTTTTCCTTAAAGCAGCAGACCTGAGACCCAGTTGTGGGTCAGGATGCCCCNGTATATATATATATATATATATATATATATATACTTTTTTCTTTTCCTCTTTTTTCCTTAAAGCAGCAGACCTGAGACCCAGTTGTGGGTCAGGATGCCCCCATGCAGTACAGAACAATAATGATCTATAGGGGACAGTAGTGAGCTGGTTGACATATAATCACATGATTTTTTTTTCACTATGTGAAAAATAAATCAGTTTATTGATCAGTAACAGCAATTTCACGAGTTATCAGCTTGCAATATCATTAATCAGAACTCTGCCGATGAGAACTTGTTAAAGTGTCACAGAAGTTTCACACAATATAAATTTTATATGATTTGATTATTGTTATTTTGCCATTTAGCGATCAATACCAGAGATTGTGAGTGTCCCTGGAGTCACTCTGCGCCAGATACACTTTACTGTGGAACCTCATAACTCACAGACACATGTGTTTGTGAACACCTAATAATCAACTCTCCAGAAAAAAAGTCATTCCAAATCATTCTGACTTTATTTGGGTGAACTATTCCTTTAGACGCTTAACAAATCCAGTATAGTTGTGTAGGTATTCCACGCGTGCCTGTCTGTTAGTCAGATGAGGTTTGGGTAAGCAGATCTGGGTCAGAACCTCTCTCTGAATGTCTCTTTGTGATGTGTGTATCTCTCTTTACCCATGTTGCTGACAGCTCTTTGACAGCATTTTGAGTCTGTATGCTCACGCTGAGCCAAAAGCCTCTGTCTGCCTCTGTTTAATGTCTGTTCACTATTGCACCTTATAAAAGAAATGTAGCAAACTCCAGTAAATACATTAACCTTGAGCTCAGGAAATAGAAAAAGACAGGAAAAATATTGAAACAAGTATCCCAGCAAGATTGTGGTCTGTAAATTCATTTTGAGCAAATCAGTTTTCTTTGTAAAAAATGCAAAACACCCACAAATGTGGTGTTTAAATATTACTTTTTAATCAAATCAGGTATTTCAACAATATTTTGGCATTAAATTAATTTAGCTAAGCTTAAGGTTTAATAAAGAAAGAAGATAATTTTTAATATCCTGACCATATATTTTCTGTTCATTACCTAACTGTAGAAAATATTGCCATATATATATTTCTCACCTCTCATCCAATAAATCGCAATAAGCTTTGTGCTCTGTTACTTTTGATATGAAACAAAGTCTCATATTTCAAAATCTGTCTATTTTATCACAATATTCAAACAATAAATGCCGTTCTGGCTCTGTTTAATGTGGCGTGACAGATCGCTGTATAGCACCTCAGTTCAAGACGCAGCACGAAGGAAGAGTAAACTGATGATCTCCTCCGCTTTTATACAATTACTACATCGGTGTTTTAGTGCCACTTTAAAAAAAAAATTAAGATTACGAAAGGTCGAATTTACGAGAAAAAATTAAAAATATTTCAAGAATGAAGTATAAGTATTTCAAGAATAAAGCCAAAATTATGAGAATAAAGTCAAAATTATGAGAATAAAGTCAAAATTATGAGAATAAAGTCGTAATATTTTGAGAATAAAGTTGAAATTACAAGAATAAAATTTAAATATTTTGAAAAATAAAGTTAAAATATTTTGAGAATAAAGTCAAAATTACAAGAAAAAAGTCGAAATATTTTGAGAATAAAATCAAAATTACAAGAATACATTTTAAATATTTTGAAAAATAAAGTTGAAATATTTTGAGAATAAAGTTGAAATTACAAGAATAAAATCGAAATATTTTGAGAATATAGTCGAAATTACGAGAATAAAGTCAAAACATTTTGAGAATAAAGTCAAAATATTATAATAAAGTAGAAATATTATGAGAATAAAGTCAAAATATTATAATAAAGTCGAAATTACAAGAATAAAGTTTACATATTTTGAAAAATAAAGTCGAAATTACGAGAATAAAGTCAAAATATTTTGAGAATAAAGTCAAAATATTATAATAAAGTCTAAATATTATGAGAATAAAGTCGAAATTACAAGAATAAAGTTTACATATTCTGAAAAATAAAGTTGAAATATTTCGAGAATAAAGTCAAAATTACAAGAAAAAAGTCGAAATATTTTGAGAATAAAGTCAAAATATTACGAGAATAAAGTTGAAATTACAAGAATAAAGTTAAAATATTTTGAAAAATAAAGTTATAATATTTTGAGAATAAAGTCTAAATTACAAGAAAAAAGTCTAAATATTTTGAGAATAAAGTCGAAATATTTTGAGAATAAAGTAAAAATATTTTGAGAATAAAGTCGAAATATTTTGAGAATAAAGTAAAAATATTATGAGAATAAAGTAGAAATTTCAAGAATAAAGTCAAAATGTTTTGAGAATAAATTCAAAATATTTCGAGAAAAGTCAAAATTATGAGAATTAATTGGTAGCAAATATGAGATTAAAATTATAATATTTTGAGAGTATATTAGCCGACTGCACATGCAAATGGCCCGGATTGGGAGCACCGGGACATATTTTGGTATAAAACTGACAGATTTTGAAAGCTGAGACTTTGTTTTAGGCCTATATTAAAAGTACCAAAAGCACAAAGCTTATTGCTAATATTGGGTGGCCGGCACACTAAAAATAGGCCTAATGAATGCAATCGAAGACGTGAAATATAAAACATTGACTTTATTCTCGTAATTTCGACTTTATTCTCATAACATTTTGACTTTATTCTCTAAATATTGCGACTTAATTCTCAAAATATTACAAATGAATTCTCAAAATATTACGACTGTAATCTCGTAATTTTAGATTTTAATTTTTAACGTGGCACTAAAACGTTGTTGTAAATCACAGCAGAAAATAAGCATGAAAAAAGTTTGAAGGTATGTTAAAAGAAAAAGTAAAACTTACAGAAATCCGTATCGTCTCATGTAATCGCACAATCAGTGTTTCAGCCACGGAAAGACGTCAGTATAACAGCTTGTAAACATACCGATATGTATCGATATCGAATTTGAATTAAATTGCAAGCTTGTGAATAGAAATCGAGTCGAATCTCCATCCAAGATGTAGATGAGTTGGTTTCTTCATCAGATTTGGATAAATTTACACTATCAGTCAAACGTTTTTGGACAGTAAGATTTTTAATGTTTTTTTTTAAAGATGTGTTTTCTTCAGCTCACCAAGCCTGCATTTATTTTATCCAAAGTACAGCAAAAATTTTGCAATTTTGAAATATTTTACTATTTAAAATAACTACTTTCTATTTGAATATTTAAAAATGTAATTATTAATAAATGTAATTTTGAAGAAGATTTTAAAAATCTAAAGAACCTTTTTTGACTACAAAGAAACTTTTCTGCATTTGAAAGGCTCCATGGATGTACAAGGTTCTTCATAGAATCTTTGATGCCAATAAAGAACCTTTATTTTTAAGAGAGTGGCCACTTGAGTACAATAACTCCATCTGGAGCAGCTTCTCACAACTTCAGAATTATAAACCCCAAATCAAAGTAGTTATTAACATTATGACCAGTTTTAATGGTTTATTCACCCAAAATCATGCTAATGAAGCTGATATTTCAGAGAACATCACAAGCGGAGTTGAAAGTGTCAGAGGTCAGCATTGCTGAAAGGACATAGACGTCTGTCCAGATGTCTCTGATGTTCCCCACATGAACACAAAAGGTAACACACAGTCAGCAGACCAGACGCTCCTGCAATCTGCTCACTGATTCTCTTAACGAACCCTCTAACGTAAAAAAAACATCATATATGGTCTTTTTAATTGCACGTCTGTACACGTTTTACAGCAAAGTGAGTGTGATGTTGCAAAAGAGGGAGTTTATTTACCATGACACATTGCTGTAATTAACCCAGGACAAAGAAGACAAGGTACGTACTAATTAAATCTTAATATTTAAACACTCTCTGAAACAAAGGAAACACATTAAAATGTCTTCGGTAATACTGAAACTGATTAATGTTGTCTGGGTTTATAAAGAATGCAGATATAGACGATCAAGGCAGAATACATCAGCAAGGAAGAACGCTACACAGATGCTTTTGTGCATCACTGTGTGTACTGGGATCTGAAGTGATGTATTCTTGAAAAAGTCATTAAAATTGAAGCATTTAAAGATTTTTTAAAAACATGCTTTTTTGGGGGGCAACGGGGTTTCAGCATACACTGTAAAAAATAAAAAACACAGTTTGTTGAGTCAGCTTAAAATAATTTGTTAAATTGTACTAAGTAACAACTTAGATATTTGTGTTTGCTAAACTTAACAGATGGGTAAGTAACCCAGCTGCTGTAAAATTTTCAGTTGATTCAACTCAAATATCTAAGTTGTCACTTAGTATAATTTATCATTTCAAGTTGAATAAACTTTTTTTGAGTTGACTGAACTTAAAATTTTAAGGCAGCCAGGTTACAAATTATTTTAAGTTGACTCAACAAATTGTTGTTTACAGTGTAGCTGTTAAAAGCCATCCTAGGTGTAAATGACTTTCTTCTTAAGACGATTTAATGAATTAAATCGGAGTTATATTTAAAAATGGTCTGGCTTTCAAGCTTTATAATGGCAGTGAATGGGTGTTGAGATTTTGAAGCAAAATGAAGTGCATAAATCCATCATAAAAAGTTCTCCACACAGCTCTGGGGGGTTAATAAAGGCCTTCTGAAGTGAATCGTTGTATTTGGGTAAGAAAAATATCCATATTTAAAACTTTATGAACCGTAATTGCTAACTGTCGTAAGCACGTTCTAGCAGATGACGTAGGAGGCGTACCGTAAGCTATTATACACTGTAAAATAAAAAAAAACACAACTTGTTGAGTCAACTTAAAATAATTAGTTGAAATTTTAAGTTCAGTCAACTCATAAGTTTAGTCAACTTGAAATAAGTTGTACTAAGTCACAACTTAAATATTTAAGTTGAGTAAACTAAAAATTTGATTTGTCAAATTTAAAAGCTGGGCTTGTTACCCAGCTGCCTTAAAATTTTAAGTTGAATCAACTCATATATGTTGCCACCAGAGGTTGCGCTAGACTTTAACATTGCCGTCATTTTGACAGACAAGGTCGTAAAAATTCAGTCATAATCTATTATCACCCATCATTTTAATTTTCATATTTGAATTAGAACAACACGTTTTCATTGTTCACATTTTTATTTTTAATCATGAACCTACAGGACGACACCATAGTGTTTAAAAACAACAAAATACGCTAGGTAAAAAATAAATAAATAGATTTCTCAATTTTAATAGATTCTCATTTTAATGAACCAATATCGGTTCTTAAATCACAATCAATCTTTAGGTCTACACTCTTAAAAATAAAGGTCCTTCATGATGCCATAGAGAAACCTTTTTTGTCTAAATGGTTCCATAAAGAACCTTTAACATCTAAAGAACCTTTCTGTTTCACAAAAGGTTCTTTGTGTCGAAAGAAGGTTCTTCAGATAGTAAAAAGGTAAGAAAGAGATGGTTCTTTAAAGAACCTTTGACTGAATGGTTCTTTGTGGGACCAAAAACGGTTCTTCTATGGCATTGCTGTGAAGAACCTTTCAAAGCACCTTTATTTTTAAGAGTGTATGCTGTTTTCAGCTGATGAATGAACAGTACATAGTGCATCTTTCTTCCAATAAATAGCAATAGGCTAGGCTTTGTGTTACTTTTGATATGAAACAAAGTCTCAGATTTCAAATTATGTCCATTTCATAAGGATATTCAAGCAATAAATACTGTCTTGGTGCTCTTTAATGTGGTGTGATAGATCGTTGTAGCTTCTGTGTAATCAAACGCATAGGAAAACATCCGTGACAGTTTCGTTTTTGTTCTGGATCCTCTGCTCTGGTGCCAGACTGGAGCACACTCGCCACCAACTGGACAAGGGTGGGATTGCAGCTACAGTTTACAATAGATCACCCTCAGTGTAATCTGTCAAAATGATGGCGGGCTTGCAGATTTTTGATTTTAAAAAAATTCTGTCAATGATGGAGAATTTTCGGTTAACGTGACCTCTGGTTGTCACTTAGTGCAACAAGTTGACTAAACTTTTTTGAGTTGACTCAACAAATTGTTTTTTACAGTGTATTAGTACTAAACTGTGTAAAACTTGCCACCACAATGCTAAGATGCTCTGTGTGGTTGTTAACACATTGCTACGTCATTGCTTAGGTGGTTGCTAGCGTGAAGCTTATTAAGTAGGATACCCAAGTATGAGCAATATTAATCTTAACAAGTGTCTTAACAAGCCCCACTAATTAGTAAGTGCACCTGTAAGTTTGCATTTCAAAGCACAGTGGTGAGATGATACGATTAGACTCTGCCTTCAGCATTTAGCGCCTTCATGCCATCCTGGAGAATGAGACGCTGTGACGCAAAAGAGTATAAATGTATTGCGCAAGAGCATGAAAAGTTACTGCAAAAGTGTGTCATCTGCTTTTCTCGCCACCAGGAAGTCCCAGCTGCCTACCAGATGGCAGAATTTGCCTGGAAAATATTTACCCTTCCTCTCATCATACTAGAACATTTGCCAAATGCCACGTGCCTGAGAACATGTTTAACAAGTGGAGCGCAGAGACAGAGACAGACAGACAGAGACCCAGAGTTCTGCTTCAGTGTGATATTGATCTGGAGCTCTGACACTTTAGTGTGAAGAATGACCCTTGGAGGGCATCCTGAAAGAGTTTGTGAGTGTGTGTGTTGTTAAAGCGCTATGAACCCTTTTATGGATGGGAAACAGCTTTCAGAAACAGTCACGCTCGGGTCACCTCTAAGGCCAGAAAATATACTCATTAATATTTACATAATTTTTTGGTTTGCATAGTTTTTGTATTTTGAAAAAAAACCCTCACAACCAGTGTTAGGAGTAATGCATTACAAATAACGTTAGAAGTTAGTTATGTAATCAGATTACTTTTTCAACTAACTAATAAAATAACACATTACTTTTTAGTTTACAAGAAAATATCTGAGTTACTTTTGAAGTTACTTTGTTTTTACCATTTATTAACTGTCAGCTCTTCTGTCCCCATGTTGTAAGTATTTTACAAATAATAGAATCGTAGAAATTTTTATTGTTTAATTTGTATTGTATAATCACTTTCAAAATTATTTTTTATTTATTTATTTATTTTTTCCAGCTGATGAATGATGAAAACATTGACAGCCAATCAGTATCCATCTTGCTTTAAAGCACTGGAGCATTTCAAGTGGCATATACAATTGAGGTCAAAAGTTTACATACACCTTGCAGAATCTGCAAAATGTTAATAATTTTATTAAAATAGGAGGGATCATACAAAATGCATGTTTTTTTTAATTCAGTACTAACTTGAATAATATATTTCACATTAAAGATGTTTACATATAGTCCACAAGAGAAAATAATAGTTTAATTTATAAAAATGACCCCGTTCAAAAGTTTACATACACTTGATTCATAGTACTGTGTTTTTACCTGAATGATTCACAGCTGTGGTTTTTGTGTATATTGATAGTTGTTCACAAGTCCCTTGTTTGGCCTTAAAACTGTTAAACTGCCCGCTTTTCTTCAGAAAAATCCTTCAGGTCCCACAAATTCTTTGGTTTTTCAGCATTTTTGTGTATTTGAACCCTTTCCAACAATGACTGTATGATTTTGCGATCCATCTTTTCACACTGAGGACAACTGAGGCACTCATATGCAACTATTACTGAACGTTCAAACACTCACTGATGCTCTAGAAGGAAAAATGATGCATTAAGAGCCAGGGGTGTAAACTTTTGAACAGAATGAATTTTTCTCATTTTGCCTAAATATCATATATATATATATTTTTTATTTAGTACGGCCCTTCAGAAGCTACAGAAGTTACATCCCAGATAGCACACATACATCTGCAAGATGTCTGGGTTAGCTACATGCATATGTGCTTAATCTATTAGGATGCGTTGGGATATTGACATTTAACATGCTGAAAGCGCTGCATATTGCCAGTGTTTAGTTTCATGCTCAAATGCAATGCCCGATATTGACTGAATTTGAGACAGTCATATTGCTTTTAGATGTTTCGTTTTTAAAGAATCACTTGATAATGTAGATGAAAATATAGCACAAATCTGCCATAAACATAAGATTATAATGAGAACTTAACAGAATGTGAAATCTATAGTAAATTCTTTGCCCGTGTTTCAGCGCGCTATAAAGCGCATCACGGCGGGAGCTCTTTGTAAAGCGCGTAACTACCAGTTAACTGATTAATATAGTATGTGCCATAGAACAGGCTTCAGTTTATTGGAATAAAGTCACTCTTGGGATGCGTTGGGATATTAACATTTATTACATGCAGAATGCGCTGCATAACAGTGTTTCATGCTCAAATGCAATGCCCGAAATTGACTTATTTGAGACGGTCATATTGCTTTTAGACGTTTCTTTCTTTCTTTTTTTTAAAATTCTGATGTTATAATAATGCAGCAGTGCTTTTTCCGTCATATTTGTTCAACAATAGGCATAATTCAATTCGTATGGCTTCGAAAACGCGCAGGCGATTTGAATCACTAAATGATGTAGATGAAAATATAGCATAAATCTGCCATTAACACTTATATAAGCGCATCACGGTGGAAACTCGCTCGCTCTCTCTCTAGGCCTAACTTAAAGTTCATGGGCATTTGCATTCTTTTGTGCAGACACAAGTTGTGATGTTACCAAGTTATGTGATTAATATCATAGGATGCGTCATAGAATGGGCTTCAGTTTAATGGTAATAAGTCACTCTTCATCTCAGGCAGCTATTCCTTTTTAGACGCTTCTTTATTAATAACATCGCTGCATTATAATCATAATCTAACAGTGTCCTAATCATGTGTTTCTGTTTTCATAGACAGGTTTTCATGTCATATTATTATTTTTAACATTCAACATTTTCAACAGTCTTCAGAGTTTTTTTCAGTATATTCATTACTACCATGCCCCGCCCTCTGTACAAGCCCCGCCCCCGAATACTCAATAATCATTTTTGAAACCTATCGATGATCAAAGTAAGAAATTTCCCAAAATGCCAATCCCTAGTGTACAGACATCTACTAGACGTCTGTAAGATGTCAGTTTTACATACATTCTATATCATAAACATCTTAAAGACATCTAATAGACGTCTGTTTGACATCTGATAGGAAACGTCCTATAGATGTGTTGCAGATGAGCAAACACTCTAAAAAATACGTCTTGCAGATGTAAATGCAGACGTCAATTAGACATCTCCGTCATGTACGTGTGCTATCAGGGATGTTTCCCAGAAGACAAAATAAGTTAAATTTACCCTTATCCAAAAGTTTGTACCCCCCAGCTCTTATATGCAATATGCAATATTGTGTTTCCTTCTGAAGCATCAGTGAGCGTTTAAACCTTCTGTAATAGTTGCATATGAGTCCCTCAGTTGTCCTCAGTGTGAAAAGATGGATCATACAGTCATTGTTGGAAAGTGGTCAAATACACAAAAATGTCAAAAAATCAAAGAATTGTTGGGACCTGAAAGATTTTTCTGAAGAACAGAAGGCAGTTTAATGGTTCAGGACAAACAAGGGACTCATAGTCAACTATTACTAAACAAAAGCTGTGGATCATTCAGGTAACAACACAGTATTAAGAATCAAGTGCATGTAAACTTTTGAACCGGGTCATTTTTATAAATTCAACTATTATTTTTGTGAAATATCATATTCAGGTCAGTACTAAATAAAAAAATAACATGCATTTTGTATGATCCCTCTTATTTTGGTAAAATAATTCACATTTTGGAGATTCTGCAAGGTGTGTGTAAACTTTTGATCTCAACTTTTGACCTCAACCTAAAGTTAGGGTATAAATGAACAACACTATCATCACATGACTTCAATGTCACCATCCCTACATATTTCAGGAATTTAACAAAAAACTTTGGGACAGTGGAAGTTTAAGTCAAAAATCCAAACTCCTTTATAGGTTTTAGGCTTCATTTCCTCAGCACTCTATTAAACCTGAATGTGTTGGTGCTAAACATTTATATAAGATCTTATTTAGCAGGATTGTTCTCAAACTACTGTTCTGTAATGTCCATAGTTGACCTGAAAAAGAAAACTGACCATGGAAGCAGACAATGTATGCTAATGCCCGCTATTGCACCCCTTTGCCGCCATACTAGCATTGTTTAATGTATTGCGCTCTGCTACATTTCTGAATGCAAAGTTAAATCGAGCCTGCACAGCTAGAAGCATTTGTGCATTTGCATACAGTATGTTTCAGGCCTAACAGGTGCTGGTTTAAGGCCTTGGTTAGTTCATTTAGAGCTAGCTTAAAAAGGGGGCACCAAAGAACTGAACAGTAACTAAATAAAATTGAATTTTTGAAGCCTGCCATGTAACCCGAGGTTCAGTTTGTCACTTTAGCAAATCTTACATTAAAAGCTTCTCAGCCTGAGGTCAAGTTGTTTTCTTAATAATTTTCCCTGGTGTATAACTGTGCATGATTCATCACTGCATGTTATTCTAAAAGAAAAACAGTGCTGTTTTTAATACTCGTCCATCAAAATGAAGTAACTTTCTCTGCCTCAAAGATGTTTTTTCTTCTCTAATGACAATTCTGCATGACTGCAAGTGTGACATTGCTTAAATTAAGAAGTTAATATTGAGTGCCTTATGTACATTTAGAAACAAATTTAAGTAAATCATTTGAGTAAAGACACTTGCTTGTTGTGATCCTAAATGAATAGAAAACCATAAACACTATATAATAAATTAAAGTGTATTAAAGCAAATGTGACCCTGGACCACAAAACCTTGAGTCTTAAGTTGGTGGGGTATAATTGCAGCAATAGCCAAAAATACATTGTATAGGTTAAAATTATTGATATTTCTTTTATGGCAAAAATCATTAGGAAATTAAATAAAGTTAAATAAAGTTCATGTTCCATTAAGATATTTTGTAAAATTCCTACTGTAAATATATCAAAACTTAATTTTTGATTAGTAATATGCATTGCTAAGAATTTAATTTGGACAACTTTAAAGGTGATTTTCTGAATATTTTGGGTTTTTTTTTGCACCCTCAGATTCCAGATTTTCAAATAGTTGTTATTAAGAATAACAAGGGTTCTGACAAAAAACTATCTTTAAATGCTTTTAAAGTATTTATCAGCAAATCAGTTTTGAAAACAACCAATACCGATAACCATAAAAATGCTTAATATTTTCACCAATAATCGATC